>CM076575.1:157223782-157460405 GCA_034641835.2 Pinus albicaulis | reverse complement strand
TTCAGAGCACTTCACCAACAGCCAAGCTCATGGATCCAACGATAGAGCCTTCTGGAGCAGGACATGCAGCAGCTCATCAGAACATCCGGAGCTCAAATTATTTTTCTTCCAACAGGACTTGTATATTTATTTGAAGTTTAGTCTTACAACTTATAATCAACTGAAGCCAACCACCTTCTCTGGATATGCGAAGTACTTATAGGAAGATGAAGAGGGTAGGAACCCAATAAAAATATCTCGTAAAACATCGATCTGATTAAATGACTTCTCGGCCTTACAAGGGGGTTCGATGGAGAAGTGTACAGGTGGATCACTGCATTAATGTTTTACAATTAATATCAAAGCTCGGTGTGAGCTTTATTTGACTTTGAGGCTCTCTGTTCTGTCCGGAGCAACTCTGCAACTATTTTCTATTACACTCCTTTGCAGCGGGTCACTTCTTGGTAGCACTAGGCGGATATTTTAGTCAATAACTTGACCTCTGGCAGAAGGTTTAGAGCCTTGAACTGGCTCTTTGAGTAGATGAGGGAATCTAATTTTCCTAGTTGAAGCAGTGAGACCTTTATCATCAACATTTACTAATTTTCTAGCTGTGGTATAGACTGGGATTAGACTTTGACGTGACCAGCATCCCTAAAACCGTCTTGATACTTTATGCTGCTGTCTCTTGTCTTCAACGATACTCTTCTTTTAGTTTGAATTAACTTGATCTTGATCGACCTAGTGGGGCTGCGCTGGGCTTTTAAAAGGTATCAATGTCATGAGCATTGAATAATATGACAAACCCGCATGAGATATTCTCTTTAACAACACTAAAAAGCTGTGAAAACGTCTTCGTGGTGTTTGTACCATTCTGATGATAATATTGAAACGCCTGCAACCTGCAAAATAGTTAAGAAATCCTGCGGAAATAGGTTAAACTGCTTCAGATGGCGGGGGAGGAGCGAAGCCGTCGGATGGAGGCAACCAACGGTGGAGAACTGCATAGAAAGGCGAAAAGGATAGCGGGAGAAATAATAAGGAGGAGCAGTTTTGGACCGTCCGATCTGGACACGTGGACGGTCCAGATCTAATCGGAGGGTCTCAATCGGGGATGGCAGAAAAGGGGATGCGATTGAATTCTCCAGTGCGATTAAGCGTTGGCCGTTGATCTGAGGATCCAATCGACGGCGGAAAATGAATCGGCGGGATTGGCAGGGTGTGCGATGGCGAGTCGGTTTGCGAAACGGTGCTGGACGGCATGATGGAATGGGAGGGTCCTTGTCCCGGGAGTGAGACGAAGGCTTGCGATTTTGATCGGAGGACACTTGCGGTGGCCGGGTCGTCGGATCGGAACAAGATCGACGGTCGGGATTTAATGCGGGGTCAATCGGAGGTCGCGGAGATGGGCATGCGATTGCGCGATGAGAAGAAAGTTGTGATGCGATTGTGCGCGGACCGTTGGAGCGAAGAACTAGATCAACGGTCGGGATTGCTTTGACCTACTACGGCGAAAAAAACCTTTAAACACCCTGAAAACTAAAGTTTTTGCAATAGTCATGAGTTATAATGGAGCGAGCGGAAAATATATATATAAGTAAGAAAAGAAACTGGGGCCAAGGCAGTGGGATTTTATGGGTAATATGCCCGGGAGTATAGAAACAAGGGCCAATCGCAATCGGGCCATTGAGCCTGGTCTTTCCGATCAACCCATTTGTATTGTTTCCGATTGCGATTGCGCAATCGACTCTTTTCAATCAACCCATTTATATTCAGCACGTGGTTTTAAGTTTTAACTTGGAACTTTCAGAAAGTGGGTTTTTGGGTTTACAAAGAAAAATGAGCTTTGTAAAGGTTCAAAGTCATGCACCCGTTGGATATTTGCGATTAGCGTCGAAAGTCTTGGCGTTTGGTTTTAACACATGGGCATGTGAGGGGAAGTGGTTTAGGACTTAGCCCAAGGGGCTTAGGTCCATAGCAATGAAACTCTGTTTTTTATGAAAAATTTCAAGGTTTTAATGGATTTGGGGGTTCCGAAATAGTTAAAAGGGTGAGTTTTTAACTATGAAAGGGGAAAATTTCATAAATGGAAAGAAGAGGACTTATGAAAACAAAGGTAGTTTTGATGGAGAAAAAGGGGAGCAGATGAAGGGTTTTGAGAAGAGGAGAAATGGCGATCTTTCAGCAGTCTTTCAGTTGGAGTCAACAAAACTTCCTGAGTATATAAAAAATGGGACAGCAAATGAGGATTTGGGACAGAGGCATGAGGCCTTAAAGAGACTTCAAGAGCCAACAATTTTTAGTGATAAAATTTGTTCCTTGGAGGCTCAAAAAAGATCTTAGCCACCTTTTGGTATAACAAAATATTATAGGTGGCTAACAGATCTTACAGGATTTAATGTGACAATCAGAGTTGTATCAAACTCTTTGAGAATCCAGTTTTTCATGATCGATCCAAACACATATATATCTGGTACCACCATCTACGAGATTGTGTGCAGAGGCAGATCATGTTGTTAAAATACATTCCTACAAAGGAACAGGATGCAGATCTTTTGACAAAGACTTTTTCAAGAGGAAAAATCGGGTTCCATAGAGGCAGGATTGGGGTATCTGATAATCCATTTCTTGTTGAGAGGAAGTGTTGAAAATGCAGCAATAAATTCCTAATTTAATTTTCCCTTGATTAAATTAGGATAAATTCGAAATTCCACATCAACAGACAACTTGAATGAGTTAATTGAGGTGATATAGTTTTTATCACTTAGTTAGCTTAGTTAAATCGAGTTTGGGACATGAACTTAAGTTATGTATAGTGATTCCTAAATTTTAGGAATATAGGTTGAGTTCATTTTAGTTGTAACAATTTAATTCAGCTAAATTGAGTTATGGTGAGTTAAATTAGCTCCAAATGTTGGAGGAACTAGTGGAAGGTCTAGTAGTGGGATGTAATTTCAGTGTTTACCCAGCTAAATAATCAATAAGCCTAAATTAACTCATGCATGCATAGAATTCTATTTACCCATTTGAGATTGGAGTTCAAGGGCAGTGTACTATCAGTTGTAAACTATTCCAAGTTGTATAGGTGGTGCATGCAGTCAGATTGTCCTAAAGGAATTGCACTATCCAGATTGAGGAATTTCCTAAATAATGGGGAGCTAATTTCTTGAGGAAAAATGCAAGGAAATAGGAGCTTGGAGGGCTTGAAAATTGGCTAAGTGTTGGCCAAAGCCATTAAGTCATGAAGAGGATAGAAGATACAAGTGCAGGTTGTGCTCAAGCTTGAGTAGAGCATATTGTACTCATCTAGATTCTTTAATTAATGCAATACAAATAGGAAGAGATTTTGAGCATTTGATTTCCCTTATATAAATCTTTGTATATGTGTATTAAATCATGATGCATATTTTTGATATGTGTTCTCTATCGTGAATTTGCTTCCGCGGATGAGTAGATTAGATTTGAGTCTTATGTTTTAGTAAATTACATGAGAAGTTTTTAATCTAAATTAAAATTCTATAAAATGCTTTAACTGTAGAACCCTTCTTCAGATGAGATAGGGTTTTGAGGTATTTTTACCTTTGAGATGTGATAAATGGTACTTTCTGCTTGTCCCTTATATATTCTTTCTTTATGGTTTGATGTCCTCTTTGATGCCTCGAAATTTGATATTATTTTTTATGGTCCTTGCACAAGTTGCCTTTCCTTGACTTGTTAACTTGGCAGTGATACCATCTTGAGAAATATTAGGGCATCAAATTAGGTGACTTATCTTACTTTGATAACTTCTTGTGATGCATTTAATTAGCTTCTTCTTTCATTTTATTATTATTATCATTCTCTATCATCAAACAACTACCATACAATAAAATCAATTATACAATAGGACAGAAGATGTAGGCTATCAACCAGGGATAAAACCTCTCCTATTGAGAGGAAAACCCACAAGAATTATTCTCTTCTTATAGAACTTCAATTAACAAATTCCAATACCTATGATCCTTGACCATGACCCCTCCAAGACCAATCCAAACTACTCTTCCTTCAACCTAAGTCAAAATTTCCTTATAGCTGATGAAACTTCACTTTCATCAATATTTGGGACCTATGATGATGATTACAACTTCAACCTGCTTCTCTGCAATTCTTGGTTTGCCTGCAACTATCACAGACTTGTATGTGTGAGTGGATTGTAGCTAGAATATTTTCATTTTTACCTTCATTGGGTTATCTTATTCCTTCTTGGTAATTTGGTCCTAAAAATAGATCTCATTGACACCAAAAATGACTTCTTGTAGGGACTATAATTTGGATTTTATGCAGTAGATAGATACCCTAATTCACCTTACACGTGTGAGGTATTTCAGCCCAAAACAAATCCAAAAAAATTGATATTCTTCGGTTAGTTTCACCTCCTCTTCCTAGCTCTTCTTAGGCCTTCTTCCTTGCATTGATCTAACTTCTTAAGTGATGGATGAATGAATTCTTCAAGTGAGGCCGAGTGCTCTATATATAGGCTTGTCAAGTGTCCAATAGGTCGTCTTGTCCTTCTAGATAGGCCGACTTGTCCTTTTGAAACTCGACTTGATTTTTATCACATGACAAGGTCTTAGCGGGTCTTTTAACTCTACTTTGACTCAAATAAATTCTCTTTTCAATATGTAACATGCCCGAATGGGTCTTTAATACATGACGATGGCTCAATTGACTTGTAGACTAAATGACAAGCCCTAGAAGCACTCAATGGCTAAAAATAAATTTCCCTTGAGCATGAAACCCACTCCTCAAGAATAAAAATAATAATTTTATTTTTCTCTTTACATCAAATACATAAAATAATGATTACATATGTCATTATGAAGACCGAACCTAGTTACATATTTCAACAGAAATTTGAGTAAACCTATAAGGAGATATGCTCAAAATACAATTAAAAAGTAGTTTTCTTTCTTGTTCTTAAAAATTCATAACTCTTATTTTATTATTTTAGACATTATTTTATTATTTTCCTTATGAGGCCCATTTTAGACCTCAAAATTCCCCTAATGTTGGCAACCCTCGAACTAGGTGAGGATCTTGCAGTGATTTGGGATCAAAATACTGATACTCTCATATAATCACATGTCACTCTCTTTGATAATGAAGACTCAATGATCTAGACCCATAGCCACCATGGTGTTTTCACACTAAAATTTGGATACTTGAGTATGCCTTTGGAAGCTAAAACAAACGAGCCTCATTGGTGGAGAAAAAAATTATGGAGCTAAAATGTCATGCTAAAGCAAAATTATTCATGTGGCTTCTCTAAAATAAAGGCCATACTTGGGAAAATCTCCAAAAAAAAATATCTTTCCAAGGCTCTAATATATTCCTATCGTGCTCTTTGAACTCCAGATCGATAAATAACCTTTTTATAACATGTTCATTTACACAAGCTATTTGGAAAGATATTCTTCATATGAAGGTAATTCATACGTTCGAGGCAATCCAAATATTAATGAATTATTATTGTAGTGGCTATCATCTCAACACAAAACACATCACAAAGCAATCCCTCTAATAGTGGCTTTTCGAATATGGCGAGAAAGAAATCAACTGATTTTTAAAGATAAAGCAATCTCTTCTATTAAGATGGCAATACATAGTTTTTAAATTGCAACCAACTTTATTGGAATGGATCCCTCTCTCCCCCCCCCCACCCCAAACCTCCCCATTACACCCTAACTGGGAAATTAAAATTCACACTAACTCTCCTTGGGGTTTTTTTGATGGGGTAGAGAAAGGCTCTCCTTGTATGGATGGGGCTAGTGGAATACATCACATTTCACCATTCGTTTCTCTATCATTTGTTGCAAACATTAGGATAGCAACAAACAATTATGCAGAATTTTTTTCCTTAAAACTACTCTTGCAACTAGCCACCTCACAGAGTATCTCCCCCGATCACATAAATGAAGACTCTCAAATTGGCATAAATTGGATAAAATGAGTATCTAGAATTTGAAGCTACACTCTTCTTCCCATTTTTGGAAAAAAACCAATAGCAAGTCTATCCATTTACTCAGATATCTTATGTTCATATCTACAAGGATAGGAATACAATCACAAATGCCCTTTTAAAGACTGAATAAAGGCAGATTCAATGTCACAAAAAAAAAACCAGTAACAAAAATATTTTCTCGACCCTTAAATCTAAATAAAAATTTCACACACACACACATAATCAACCATGTTTTTCATTTTGTTTTCCTATTATCATGAATGTATATGAAAATATTCACTACTGTATTTTTACAAAGAATTTAAATATAATCATGTAAAGGCTATTAATACTTCCCTCATTAAGGAAAAAAAATATTAATAGATCTTTAGTATAAAGCATGTAGCCAATAACATCATATTTTAATTTGTTTTATATATATATATATATATATATATATATATATATATATAATATACTTATTTTTTCTTGAGGGAGAGAATTTTAGTCATTTTTTACTTTTCTCCTTATCACTATATTTTGTGTATCAAAATTTATGTATAACGAGAGAGTTATTTTGAACGTTTTCTCTTTATCATTGTAATTTAAGAATTTACATAATATAAATTTAACATAGGGATAAAGTAATTTTGAACTTTTTTTTTCTTTATTACCGTAACTTTATATATATATATATATAGATATAGATATATATATATTTAAAAAAAAAATCTTAATTTGAATTGTTTGGTGAACAATATGTTTTTGAGTTGTGTGGGTTTAAGTTTTCAGTGACAAGTTGTAACTCACCCATTTATGGCATTTATGAAAGGAATGGTCTAACTAATAAACAAAATGGCCTTTGCATTTTTTGGATGCATAGATTGGTTTAGTACCCTGAAAAACCTCTGGTGCACTTGAACTTTACTAATTAAATACTTTAAAATTATGAATCTTAAAGATATCTACTGGATTTTGGATAAATTGACCAGAAAAAAGGTTTGGAAAAGGGTCATTTTAACTATTATTTAGGCTACACTTATATGAAATATTTGTACCTAGTGTAATAGTTGTAGCTGATATTTTGGATTTACCAAAGAAATTCTCATTTCATCTACAAAAATATAATTGTAATTTCTACACACACATATATATGATGTTATTTTTAATTTGTAAATTTGCCTAAGGTGTGTTTGATCTAGATTAATGAAGGAACGAAATGAAATATAGATTTAAAAAATAAAAATAGAGATACAATAAAACTTCAATTAATAGCAAATGTTAAAAATTGTTTAGATGCAGAATGGAAGCAAACTGGCTCAAGCATTGGGAGCTTATCTCTGAGAAGAGATGTGATGGCTACATGTCTTCTTAACTATGTTATAATGAGTGTTGAATAACTTTTTATTATGAAGAACAATGATAAACCCTGAACATCCAAAAACCTAACCCTAAGAGATAAAGTGCCAAAAGGTATGGGCCCCGTTGGGGTTAGTTGGAACATCAACTTCCTAGGGTCGTAAATTTGGCATACGATCTTCGTTTTATGTGCATGATATCATGTTAGAAATTTATATCTAAGGAAAAATAAATTGACTACACGCATGGATATTTTCCCCAAAAAACATCATTTAGGGCCTCAAAACGGCTCTGGAAGTTCAAGGCCCAAAAACTACCAAAAATAGAAAACTATCGAAATAGGAAATTACGTTGGAAAATAAGAAAGTAATAGAAAAGAGTGTTGGGGTCCAAGTGGAATAAGCGAGTGGCCACCAATATCCACTTGGATTAGTATTTTGAAATATATATGTGTGTGTGTGTGTGTGTGTGTGTTCTCAATTAAGGTTATCTCAAGTGGTTGGGTATAAAGGTTGTTATCTTCCCCACCTAGGTTCATATCCCCACTAGTGACATAATGGGTTATAATGACTTAATAAATATTTTTGATGGCTTTGTGATTATGAATATTGTGCTTCGATCCTTGTGAATTATTAAGTAAGTATGCTTTGTTGAGTTAAGCAGCGGAAAAACTTAATAAACAATCAAAACACACACAGCAATTAAAACATGAAGACAAGAATATTTAACGTGGTTCACCCAACCAATCTGGGCTACGTACACCAAACAGAGGCATCGGCAATCTCATTCATCAACTGGAGAATTACAACAACAGAGTTTCTCATCTACACTTCTCTTCCACTCACCTCACATCCCTCATCATGCTCATTTGCCTCTACGGGCTTACATTTTATAGCTGGGAATAGAAACTGAATCATAAATTTAATCACAACAAAAATAGGATGCAATAACTCCACATCAGGATTAGATGGAGTCAATTTAGCAACAAATCATATTGTTGTCACATTCATGAGATTTTCTCCAAATTTAATTTAAGAAATCTCAACATTCACCACCTTGACAACAATTAGCCTGATACCCTGTTCCATTATTATTTTTATCTTTTCTGCAAGCCAAGAGAAGCTATACACCATCACAGCTTCTCTAATAAAATTGGTTTCGTGAACATGTCTGCACAGTTTTCCTTTGTATGCACTTTTTCAAGAGAGACTCCTCGTTCAATGATAACATGTCTTACAAAATGGTACTTGATAGGTATATGCTTTGATTTACTATGATAGGCCGGATTTTTAGCCAAGTGAATTGCACTTTGACTATCACAAAATAACTTGATGTTGTCCTGCAACCTACCAAACTCACCAAACAAACCTTTCAACCAAACTGCTTCTTTGCAAGCATGTGAAGCATCTATGTATTTTGCTTCAGTAGTGGATAAAGCAACAATGTTTTGTAGCTTTGAGATCTAGCTTATCGCTCCACCTGCAAGAGTAAAGACATATCCTGAATTTGACCTTCTCTTATCCAAATCACCTGCAAAATTAGAGTCAACATATCTGCAAACAAATTCACTACTCCTGTTATAAGTGATACAATAATCACTTGTGCCTCTCAGATACCAAAGCACCCATTTCACTGCTGACCAGTGTGTTGGGTGAAACTATCATCGTTTAATTTTGTTGTAGTACTTGCCCAACCATTTAATTTGTCAATCCGAGGTTCGTAGGCTTACGAAGCACATGCACTATATATGCAGGACCGAAGTGGAACTAATCTAATCTAAATTGCTAAAATCAAATTAATCTAGGAAGGCATTGAAACATCAACTATGAAAGCAGGAAATTACATAAGGGAAAAGCAATACAACATGTGAAGAGCTGAATGACAAACAACATATGTGAGCTCACAACATTAAAGCTATCTCAAATTACATTACAAGAATCAAATGACAAACCATGAAAGCATACAATAAAAGAATATGAATCACAGTTAAGAATCCCCTTCTCCTAATTACAAAACTATCTCTTAAAGCTAATCTAATGAATTCTTGAACTTATGAACTCCTGAGCTAATCCAAATGAAGAGAGAGCACTCTCTTATATACATGAAGAAGATAACCATCTCATTCAACCACTCTCAACTTCTTTCCCATTATTACAAGACATGATCCCTTTGAATCCTCCACACATCTCTCATATATCTTGAATAGGATATGCCAACCAAATCCTCCATGATCTTCTCCTTAGGAATAGGCTTGAATAATTATCTCCTTAATATGGTGGAGGAGATATTCTAGAAGTCTCTTAGAATTAATCCTTCACATTTCTCCTACACATTACAAAGCTCACACATTCTTGAGATATATATAAAAACATGTATATTTTATAATATTTAATCATAAACTCACTTATAATACAAAAATGAATAAAGTGGAAAATAAGAAGGTGAAACCCAAATTTATTTATGAAAATGATATAATGAAAGGTTAATGGGATGATGAGATGTAAGGAATAGTGAAGGGAAAGGTGGATGGAAATACGACATTTCTAAGTCCCAACATCCCCCCCAATTGAACTTGTTGCATGTCCTCATGCAACCATGCATGGATCTCTTTTAAGAACGTTTGGCATCTAAACTTTGACTTTACATGATGATGAATGTTTCCAGGATATGTGAAGGATATGAGTAACAGCTTACATTTTCTTATGGTTGGTTCTTGTGTGACAACCATGAATACAAAGATTGTTGGTTCTTGTGTTAACAACATTCATTTCGTTTTTTGTTCTCTTTTCTTATGGTTGGTTCTTGTGTGACAACCATGAATACAAAGAATGTTGGTTCTTGTGTCAACAGCATTCATTTCATTTTATGTTCTCTTTTCTGCAATAATAATGTAAACACTCACTGGAAATCATAAGCTATCAATGTGCATAAGAAAGCCCTTTTGTAATATTCATGAAGCATGCCAATATGTATATTAATGCATATGAAGCAAAGTGCAACAAAGTATCGTTGGAAAAGAAATGTTGGTGAATGGTAAATAAGAAAAAAAAAATGGAGTGATAGTGGTGGAGAAATGGAATCATGGTAGTGAATATGTAGTGAATATAGTCCCCCCGCCAACTGAATTGGTTGCATGTCCTCATGCAACTTGGCGTGGGTCATGAAAGGAAATGGAGCATGATGAGGGAATTTTCCAAAATATTCAAGTCAGCATATAAGGAATTGCATGATTAAAGATTAGAAAACAACATACTTCCACTTACCCAAGAATGATGAACTATGCAATAGGAATGTAGCTGCTGCTACTGCTGAATCATGAAAACGTGACTGGTGTCGTAGCTGCAACTGTTGTAACTGCTAGATCAGAGAATATGTGACTGTGGCTGCAACTGTTGTAACTGCAACTGCTGTAATTGCTAGAACGTGGAAGGTTTTAATGCAGCAGGATCATGCAAATGTAACTGTGAATGTTGATGTTGCTGTAACTGGATCCTGGGAAATGAAGGAATCTGAACTTCTGATGTTGAATCATGGAAAAGATAAAGGCTGAAAGTGGAACTGTGGTACTCTCATCGATCCAAATTCATGCTGCGGTAACTGCTGAGGGAGTCATGAAAAAGTGTATAGTCTTCGTCTGCTACAAAACTGATGGTACAAGTCTAATCATGCGAAAGAATGTGTTGATGTCAAGCATGAAGAGAAATCATTGGATTACCGGCCATTGATGAATGCCGTTAACCAATGCGAGGCAAACTCACCATTGATGTCAATGAGTGCCAAGGTACCCGAGTACATCTTGCAAAATGCGAATAGAGGGGTTGACGTCGAGCCATTTGCAAGATCTGACGATCAAGGGACATTGATGTATTCCCATGATTGTCAGCGAGAGAACTTGCCATTAAGGCATGCAAGTCTCAAGGTACCCAAAAGGAACTCTAGTCTATTTCCCAGATAAGGTGCCGAGGTCGATGGGGCAAGACTTGTTGAAAGGTGGGCCTTAAGGAATACCACATCAGTTAACGCGAGTTTGTACAAAAAGATTTGGTAGGACTATAAATGGAAAGAACTCACGGACAAGCAGTGTGGATCAACATGGCAAGGAAAGCAAGGTAATGTAATTATGGAAAGGGGATAAGTTTTATTCAGAAGGCAAACTAGAAGGAAAATAAACTAAAAAGGATAAAGGAATGTATGCGATTCAGAAAAATAACTGTGCATGAAGTCATGAAAGATAAGGTAATGGAAAATGGGCTTCAACACAAGGATGGTCATTCGGCTTTGAAGGAGAAATGTTACAGTTATACAGCATGGATAATGGAAAAAGTGGAAATGTTGGTATATCAGCATGGTCGTTGTGTAACAGCAAACATCAAGAGGCGCAAACATCATGATGTTTATGATGAGTTACAGCTCCTTCAAGCTGTTTATGAAAGCATGTTTCTCAAAAGTTTTGTGATCTTTGACAATCACTTCAGCAGCAAAATGCGATCATTTCCGAAACCTGAAAAAAAGCTTAGTACAAATCCTGTATGAAAACTTCGTGAGAGCATTGTAAAACGTAAGATGCAAGAATAAGTACAAATGCGAGAAAAAGAAAGAAAGTGTGTGTTAACCTGTCGCCTGCTCTGATTTCATCATCGATCGCTGTCAAAGTGACTTCAATAAAACAAATTAGTGTTAAGCGTAAATACATGCATTCGTATTGTTTTCAGGAATTTATTAAAAGGTCCATTTGTAATTTTCATGAAATTAAAGGAAAAAAGAAAAACAAAACAAGAAAAATTAAAGTCAGATCTCCATTTCTTGACATGTTTTGCAAAGTGTAGCAATACTGTCTCGGCGCTAGCAAATCTTCAGTTTCATGTTACTAAAACTCTGAAAGTTAAATCAGTTTCTTAGATGCACTGTTAAATTCATTCAAGCAATTGGAAGCGATGGCATTGCAGTATCTAAGGAGCCAAATCCCATTTGTCATGAACTCCAACCCACAGTAACAGAATCCACATGACTAGATAGGTATGGCTGAAAATGGCCCTGAATATCTGCAATATTATTAGCTGAAATTCCTACTGGAACCTTACCCACAGTAACCTCTTTCAAATGATCTGTGCCTGCAGAAACATTGTTATATTTGAAGTTTGATGGCAAAGAAGAATCAACATAATCCCCATTCCATCCAGGAGAAGATAATATCAATGATGACACAGAGGTAGAAGAAATTCCTAGACTAGCAACAGGGAGCTGTGTTGTGTAAGATGACGGAGGACGTTGTATTACACCCACAGGTTTTCTTGCAGTCACCTGGACTGCTTTAATATTAGATACCCCAGTTCGGTACCTAATTTCAGCAGGCACTATCTTGGAAAAATTCCCAGCCTGACCATTATTTATGACAGGATATGAAATAGACGGGGCAGAGGTCGAAGATGGCCATAAAATAGGAACTGGCATTTTCTTCTCAGCTGGAGATGTTGGTCTTTTCCAATCACCCTTTGCTTGCACCCTCCTTAAAGGCGTAATAGTTTTTATCATTCCTTATGAAGTTACAACTCTTGATGGTGTTGCCTTTTGCGTAATTAAAATCCTTTTCTTCTCGTCTCTGATGATAAGAGACTAGCGTTGCGCTGGTGTTTTTTTTTTTACCTGAATTAGGTTGCCTCTTTGAGATGGAGCCTGTGCAAGAGCTGCAGATTGTTTATTACCATTTCTAGATATGTCGTTTGTGGTCTATGTCACTAATGATGCCATTTTATCTTCACCCTTTGATGGAGAAACTTCATGCCGACAGCTGCGTGTGGGGATTCGTGTTTCTGTGCAATGCATGTCCTAAGCGCAGGTGTCAAATAGATCACCACAGATTCCAAATCATCTGGCAAAGAACGAATCGACAACCTCTCCAGTAGATATGCCTGAGCCTGCAATAATAGATGTATATGATGCATTTCTTTCCTCCATATAGAGCTAGATGTAGAGGAGGAACCCACCTTCTGTAAATGTGTTGCGCACCTACGTAAATCCTGCATAAGACTATTAAGAAAACAAACATCGTCGATAATTTGATAGTTTGGAAACTGCTCAGAATATTATCATCAATGTCAAACCGCCCATTATGCAATGAGGCCCCTGAAGAGACAATTTTGTTGCATCGGTATCATTTTCCAGAATTCGTATCGATTCATATGAATCGAGCCTAATCAAATCATCCATTTCACACGTATTTGGCAGCGCAGATGCATAAAAAAAAACGTATTACCTAAAATGCATCACCTGAAGTTTGGGAGGAATGACGTACCAAGCCTTTGAGAGAAAATAGATTCATAACCTGAACTTCTAGGATCGGCGCAGCCTTAGCCCAGGAAAAAGGCACTTGCTTCATTTAATGTATAATAAACACTTTTTTTTTCAGGATCAAAGCCACGTCCAATGACAGTGTTCACAGCACCCCAAACTCTTTTCATAGAAGATAAATTATGCTTCTTTGTCTCACCATCTACACGAGCCATCCCATTCAGGAAGATAAAACCAGTTGAATGGAACGCAATATTCAATAAGCCAATTTACTGAATCCTCTGTTTAAATCTGTCATTATTATGGAGTAAATGCTTCACAGGGAACACCTTAGTCACATAGAGTTGTTGCTTCTATTTGAATTGTTTGAATGGATTGTCTCGCTATGAAACAATGAGATTACGCCTCCCACTGAATGCATATGATGGAGCTACCGCCATAATCATTATTATGCTAGTTTCAACGGGTGGGAATAGTAAGGCTTTGATAGTATGGTCGAAATTGAATAAAGGTCATGTGATTGTAGGGCCAAATTTGAATAAATATAATGTGAGAGTATGTCCGGATTTGTTTGGAAAAAGCGGGACGGTTTGAATGTCAAAAAAAAGGTATCCCACTCTCTCCAAAAAAAATCAAGAAAATATCAAATGTTGACTCAAATATTATTATTGGACCATCAAGCGATTAATTGAAATGCCACTCGGTAATCACTCGTACCAACAATTGTTCGAACAGCTCCAGGGCTTGTTATTACAAGGCCCGCCTTCATCAACTGTAATGACAAACCCACACACTTCCACTGGACTGATCGCCTGCCAACTGCCAAGATGTGCAATATTTCGAAGAACAAGATCAAGGCGGTTGAGAAGCAAAGATAGAGAGGTAGCTGAGCCAGCCCGTATCATTTCTTCTGTGAAGATGCTCAGTGCTAACTGATCTACTCCCAACAAACCACCAAGGTACTCAGTAGTTGGTTGCAAAACTTTCTAGTAGTGCTCAGCCTTCTCAGTAATTGCAAGTCTTGTCCAATCAAGCATAGCCTTAGCATATAGTGCCCACTGATCTGATTTAGACTTACATAAATCGATTGTATGATGCCAATCCTTCAAGCAGTATATAATCTCTTCATTGTTATCTGATGATAGGGATAAATTTTCAAGCACCATGGTAATAAAATATATAATTTCCGATGGTTGAGCATTATTCAGCTCCTCGAATCCCCTTTCAATAGCAGTTCTAACAGTTGAGCCGAGAGCAAGATCCAAAAATATGATATCCTTGAGTCGATCATGTGGTTTAAGAAGGTTAGAACGGAGCTCAAATCGTGCTTCCAGAAATCCCTCTAGAAGAGGGCCAACCCATTTATCTTCAATATGCTCCATAATAAACTGTAAGAGTCCCAGCAGTTCAGAGGACAAACCACTAATAGGGTGAATTCGAACTCCACCCATAAAACCCCGTCCCTCAGCAGAGTAACCCATGCAAGTTGCAATGGCAGATTCAAGGTCTGCGCCAGAGTGAACTACCTTCAGCGTTCTCAAGCATGTTGTCAAGTCACAAATAAGACCATATTTTTCTCAAAACTTTGGGTTATGTCCTGTACGCCTTTGGGCCCTTGCTGTAGCATTTTCCTTAAGTGATTAAAAGCAACAACTCTAGCAGACCAATCTGCACTGACACTAAGTCCCTCAGAAAATCAGATGCACTACGAACAAATGTGGTTTTCAATCTCTCAAGCTCTGCACACTTCTCCCTGACCGCCCGCATATTTGCATACCTAGGATCCAAAATGGGTGGCTCTAAAGCACGCAAAGCATTAGCCAGCCAGTCACAAGCCTCCACATTTCATAACATTCTTGCCTCATCAAATGAACCTCCTGTCAGTGAAGATGCATACTCAGGAGGAATATGCAAGCGCTCAACCAGTTAAGTTCTTCAATAAGAGATTTATTATTGATAGACTGCATCTTCATTTTATTATTTCTAGACTCTATCGATTCAATATTCTCCCTCATGTTTCTGAGTTTCACATTGAAAATGTTAAGCCACTCATCCATGTCTTCAACACAAACCATAGCTGAATCAAGACGTTGCAAAAACCTCTTTCAAATGGATTTATTTATTCCCATGATAAAAATTCTTCCTCAAGATGACGATGGAGAAAAATTCGTAGCCAGTAAAAAAAAAAGATCCATCAAATAAGCAACAGCATAACCATTTAATCTCAATAAAGTATGCCGACGGATAGAAAATTTAGGAAAGCCAATCCATAAAAATAGTTATCTGATAATGATACTGATGGGATTTCTTTCCTATTAACTTGAGATGCCAAAGATAGTGTAACAACCCGTGGATTTTGGCCCATATTTTTCAATCAACGTCCGCATGATATTCTAGATTTTGTTATGAAACCCCAAATTAAACGTGAGAATTAATCAAAGGAGAAGATTTAGCTATGCAAACAAAGAAACAATAATTATCTTTTACTTTATTGTGGTTTCATTTGTTCTCTGCTTATCGTTTTGGTTTGTTGTTGCTAATTGCAGGTTTATGAATAGTGGGCGGAGGTTTGGCATCGCTACGGCTTGCAAATCCAACGAAACTGACAGTTATTTTATTGAAGTGGAGCGATGAACCTAGGAAATTTCTGATTCAATTGTTTTTGAAGGTTTTATCACCTAATTGCTTGTTGTAAGTTTTAGTATGCCCAGAAAATGTAATCAATTTGCAAGCTAGACACAGTTTCAGCAATTGTTCAGATAAAACACTAGACACAGTTTCAGCGACTGTTTAGATAAAAACTCAGTTTGTTTTTATTCAGCCTCAATTCATGATTTATTAAAAAAAAAAAAAAATTAGCAAGTGGAGAAAAGAAAAAAAAATGATTTGCAAATTAATGATAAAATCGATTAGGCATTTTGCAAAACATGATTTTTTTTTTTTTTTTTACTTTTTTTTTAATTCAAGAAATTAATCTAACTCATTTTTTTTTTCTGATCCTCGCGATTGCACTAAGCGCGGAGGAGAGCATACTTATTCTAGGAAAAAGAAAAATTAAGAATGAAAACAAAAACTGAAAATGAAAGCCTGCCTACTCTATGCTAATTAGAATTTTAAAAATTAGTTACGTGTAATTAAATTTCCAATGAAGCCAATCACATAGCAGTAACGGCAATATATTCAATAGCAGTTGTTCAAATGAAAAATATTCCAGAGTGAATGAGTCTAGTTGCTGAAACTGCAAATCAACTAAATAAAAATAAAAAAACGAATCTAATCGAGTACTTACCTGGAACCATTGTTCGATAAGGCTTTGATAGGCACGATTTCTCTTACTTAGATCATGTTGTAGCTCCTCTTCTTCTTCCTCGATCTCCCGTTCGAATGATTGTTCGCCATCAGATGTACAGGATTCTTCAGATGTTGAATCTTCGTTTGTTTCTTGGGGAGTAGTTGAACATTTAATTCTTGTCAAGATCTCTTCTTCCAAGGAAGTGGAGATCCCGACTTCTGTTAGGATTTGAGTGAGTAGTTCCAAGCTGAAACTCATTGTTAAACCATGTTGAAAAAGGGATTCTTACTGCACCCAAAGCTTAAATCTAAAAATCTTAAATGAAAATAAACTACTTGCATAAATAAAAGAACTCATGTTGAAACAGATAAAAAAACACTCTTCACAGTTGCAGAAATCAAACACACTTGCAGGAAAGAAGATCAATCAACCATAACAAAGAACAGGACCCTATTCCTCCAAACAGGAATCTTCAGCACCTGTCTCTTCACAGTTGTAGAAATCAAACACATTTGCAGAAATTGAGAGTCACACTTGCAGGAAAGAAGATCAATCAACCATAACAGAGAACAGGACCCTATTCCTCCAAGCAGGAATCTTCAGCACTTGTCTCTTTACAGTTGCGGAAATCAAACACACTTGCATGAAAAATCAAACTGAACTTCAATCCATCGTGCTTCCCCGGCAACGGCGCCAAAATGTTGGGTGAAACTATCATCGTTTAATTCTTTTGTAGTACTTTCCCAACCATTTAATTTTTCAATCCGAGGTTCGTAGGCTTACGAAGCACATGCACTATATATGCAGGACCGAAGTGGAACTAATCTAATCTAAATTGCTGAAATCAAATTAATCTAGGAAGGCATTGAAACATCAACTATGAAAGCAGGAAATTACATAAGGGAAAAGCAATACAACATGTGAAGAGCTGAATGACAAACAACATATGTGAGCTCACAACAATAAAGCTATCTCAAATTACATTACAAGAATCAAATGACAAACCATGAAAGCATACAATAAAAGAATATGAATCACAGTTAAGAATCCCCTTCTCCTAATTACAAGACTATCTCTGAAAACTCCAAAACTAATCTAATGAACTAATGAATTCTGAATTCTCCTGAGCTAATCCAAATGAAGAGAGAGCACTCTCTTATATACATGAAGAAGCTAACCATCTCATTCAACCACTCTCAACTACTTTCCCATTATTACAAGACATGATCCCTTTGAATCCTCCACACATCTCTCACATATCTTGAATAAGATATGCCAACCAAATCCTCCATGATCTTCTCCTTAGGAATAGGCTTGAATAATTATCTCCTTAATATGGTGGAGGAGATATTTGAGAAGTCTCTTGGAATTAATCCTTCACATATTTCCTACACATTACAAAGCTCACATATTCTTGAGATATATATAAAAACATGTATATTTTCTAATATTTCATCATAAATTCACTTATAATACAAAAATGAATAAAGTGGAAAATAAGAAGGTGAAACCCAAATGTATTTATGAAAATGATATAATGAAAGGTTAATGGGATGATGAGATGTAAGGAATAGTGAAGGGAAAGGTGGATGGAAATACGACATTTCTAAGTCCCAACACAGTGTTATTTTCCTGGATTTTCCATATACCTGCTGACAACCCCAACTGCATGTGAAATATCTGGTCGTGTACAAACCATCGCATACATAAAACAACCTACTACATTGGCATATGGAATTCGAGACATATATTCCTTTTCTTCATTTGTGTTAGGACATAAACTTGAAGAAATCTTAAAATGGGAAGCTAAAGGGACTGAAACAGGCTTCACATTGTTCATACCAAACCTCAAGAGTATTTTCTCAATATACTTCTTTTGTGATAGCCACAGCTTACCATTACTCCTGTCTCTGAAAATCTCCATGCCCAAAATCTGTCTTGTTGCTCCTATATCTTTCATATCAAACGTCCTAGCCATCTAAGCCTTTAACCTATTGATCTCTGTTATGCTTTTTCTTTCTAAAAGCATATCGTCAACATACAACACTAAGATAATGAACATGCCATTACTTAATTTCTTAAAGTAAACACAATGATCATATTCACTTCTTATATAATTTTGACTCATCATCAAAGAATCAAATTTCTTGTACCATTGTCGAGGTGACTGCTTCAGACCATGCAATTATTTCTTGAGCCTGCAAACAAATTTCTTGTTGCGATTTTGAAAAATCCCTTCAGGTTGTTCCATATAAATCTCCTCATCTAAATCTCCATGTAAAAATGCAGTTTTAACATCTAGTTGTTGTAATTCTAAAACAAGTAAAGCAACTAATGCTAACACAATCCGAATTGAAACAATTTTACAAGTGGTGAAAATATCTCATGAAATTCAATTCCTGATTTCTGAGAAAAACCTTTTGCGACCAGCCTTTCTTTGTACCTGTCTTCTGTATCATCAACACCCCTTTTCAATTTGTAAACCCATTTACATCCCATAGTTTTTCTGTCTTTAGGAAGTTCCACCAGATGCCATGTGGCATTCTTGTCTAATGCCTTCATCTCGTCCTTCATAGATTATTTCCACTTATAACTGTTAGAACCTTCTACAACTTCCTGTTAGCACAAAGGTTCATCATCATTAGCGGTTAAAGTAACTGAAGTAATATAATCATCATACCTTTTAGGAGCACGTCTGATTCTCGTGGACCTCCTTAAAGATGTTTCTGGTTCTTCCACAATTTGTTGATTATTATCTGTACGAACTTCTTCATGATCTGCATCTGAAACATGTTCATGATCTACATCTGAAACTTGTTCATGATCTGCATCTGAAACTTGTTCATCTGGACTATCATCAGTATTTGAACTAGTTTCAAACTAAATATGTTGAAACTTAGGTACATTATCCTATTTCAATTTATCATCTACATCTGGATTATTGAGTGAAGATTCATTGAATTTAACATCTTTGTTAATGATGATCTTGTGAGTAGTAGGATCCCACAACCTATATCCCTTAGTCCCATCACCATATCCAACAAAGATATATCTTTTTGATTTAGGATCTAATTTAGAATGCTGATGTTTCGGAATTAGAGCATATGCATCACAACCAAAAACTTTCAGTTTAGAATAATCACAAGGATGACCTTTCCATACCTATTGAGGAATTTTTCATCCTATTGCAGTTGATGGTGATCGATTTATCAAGTAACAAGTTGTAGAAACCGCTTCTGTCCACAATTCCTTCTGCAAATTGGCGTTACTAAGCATACTTCTTGCTCTCTCTAAGAGAGTATTGTTCATGCATTCAGCAACTCCATTTTTCTGAGGAGTATATACAGTAGTTTTATGTCTTTCGATCCCAGCTTCCTTGCAATAATTATCAAATTCCTTTGAATTAAACTCACCACCATTGTCAATTCTTAAACATTTAATGGTTCTTCTAGTGATGTTTTCAACTAATACTCTAAACTGTTTGGAAACTGTGAATACATCAGACTTCTTCTTTAACATATAGACCCACACTTTTCTACAGAAATCATCAATAAAAGATACAAAATATGACTATCCTCCATATGAGGTTGTAGGATATGGACCCCAAACATCAGAATGGATATAATCAAGGATTCCCTTACTAGTATGTTTTCCAGTTTTAAACTTCTGCTTACTTTGTTTCCCAAATATACAATGTTTGCAGAAATCTAACTTAGAAGATTTTAAACTAGGAAGTAACTTACGATCAGATAAAAATTTTAATCCTCTTTCGCTCATATGGCCCAACCGTTGATGCCATAGACAAATAGAATTACTGTCGTTTTCAGATACTGTAGAAGCATGATCTGACTTTGTTCTTCCTTCTAACTGAAAAAGATTTCCAACCTTCTTTGCTTTCATTACTAGTAAAATTCCTTTATAAAATTTTATTACTCCACCTTGAATAAAGGTTTTATATCTATTTGTGTCTAGCACTCCTAGTGAAATGAGGTTTTTTCTGAGTTCAGGTACGTGTCTTACATCAGTTAATATTTTATTTGTCCCATCAAACATTTTAATCTGGATGCTTCCAATTCCCACAATATTACATGAGACATCATTTCCCATGTAAACAACTCCATCATTGATTGATTTATAAGTTTTAAACCACTCTCTATGAATGCACATGTGATTTGACGCACCAGAATCTAGCAACCAATGTTGATCATGATTTGAAAAACTAACTGATAACACTTCATCACTCATACCTAAAACGGATGTTGAACCTGTATTTGTCATGTTTGCTTCTTTCTTCTCTGTCGAAGAGTCTCCTTTGGATGTTTGTTGTCTCTTCCAACAGTCCTTCTTCAAATGTCCTGATTTGCCACAAAACCAACACTTTACCTTACTCTTCTTCCCTTTCTATTTTGACCGTGAGTTGTTCTGCTTACTGAAGCGTCTTTCTTGAGAACGACCTCTAACCATCATTGCTTCTGATGTAGAGGTTTCTAAATTTGACCTTTTTCTTGTTTCTTCAGATAGCAAAGCTCCAACAACATCATCAAATTCAAGGTTTTCTGATGAACTAAGACTTATAGAAGTAACAAAATGATCCCATGACTCGGGCAACGAGCATAATAAAGTTACAGCTTTATCTTCTGAATCAAATTTTACTTCTATACTTTCTAACTGCACCAAGAGAGTATTAAAGGTATTCATATGATTAGTTATCATCGTACCTTCCTTCATGCGCAAGATGTACAACTGTCTCTTTAGAAGAATCCTATCGGTTAAGGATTTTGTCATGTACAGCTTTTCAAGATTTGTCCACAAACCAGCAGCAGTTTCTCTGACACGGATGTTAAACAAAACATCATCCGCCAAACATAAATGAATTCTGCTCAGTGCTCTTTCATCCATGTCACTCCATTCATCATCTGTCGTGGTGAAAGGTTGTTTGGCTTTGCCCAAAAGCACCTTCGCCACGCCTTGTTGCACAAGTAGATTATGCATCTTAACTTTCCAGATCTCGAAGTTGTTTCTTCCATTAAACTTCTCGATCTCAAATCGAGCACTTTGTGTTTTTTCCATGTTTAGTAGCTTGTATCAAAAATCTCCAATTTCAAATCTTAATAAATGAAGATTTTATTTTAATCAAAATTATTAATTTTGATAAAAAATGCCCTTCCCCTATAAAAAATGCCCTTGGCTCATTATAATGGCATATTAGAATAACTTTGATATATAATAAATTGATATTATAATCAATAAATTTAAATACACATATCAAATGAATACATATGGCATTTGAATAGAACTCAAATATAAATCGATTTTAAAAAGTGCATTAAAACAAATCGATTTAAAATGGTTCTTAAAAAAATGCAAATAGATTTTTGTTTTAAATAGCATTTCACTGTAAATCGATATCAATGGCATTTTTTAATATACAAATTCATTTGCAAAAGGCATATCATAAAACAAAACGATTTTAAATGGCACTTCACTCAATTCCACTGCGGCAAAAAACGTTTACCCAGCCTCCACGAAACATTCAACCGCACTCTTCATCAGACTTATATAACTGCAAATTGATTTTTTAAATGGCACGTTCAACAGCCCACGCATTTAGAAGCCATCGTTCAACGCACAGGAGCTCACGGTTCAACACAACAGTTTCGTGACCCGATCCAACTCACAACCACACGGTCTTCATCCTTCAAACTGCGCTCAAGGTGCTTTGATAGTTCACGAGCTTGACACAGCTCACAACTCGTGTCAAAGAACTCGGATTACACAACAGCTTTGTGAATACCTACACAGCGCCGCTCAACCTCCGATTCGTCGTGGATCGAATCCAGCAACTACCATTAAATCGAGTCTAGCAACTATACTGCAACTTACACAGCCATGGCTCGGCTCCAAACAACAGCCTTCCACACCGTTTGCATAGTGTAAAAACGCAGCCACCAGCTCACGGCACTTACAGTGTTTCCGGAACTGGTGAGCGTGATCACCCAAGTTAAAACGAACCCACGCACCAACAGGTGAGTCTCTAGATGAGTCTACACAAAACAGTCATGGAAAAAAAGGCTCAGCAAGCCTGCGGCCTAAGTGACATCTTCGTTTAACTCCGGCTCTGATTGCTCACTCCAGCTCTGATACCAGTTGTTGAGCAACACACAGCGGAAACTTAAATAAATCACACAACAGAAAAACATAAAGACACATAGATTTAACGTGGTTCACCCAACCAATCTGGGCTACGTCCACTAAACAGAGGCATCGGTAATCTCATTCATCAACTGGAGAATTACAACAGCAGAGTTTCTCATCTGCACTTCTCTTCCACTCACCTCACATCCCTCATCATGCTCATTTGCCTCTCTGGGCTTACATTTTATAGCTGGGAGTAGAAAATGAATCATAAATTTAATCACAACAAAAATAGGATGCAATAACTCCACATCATGATTAGATGGAGTCAATTTAGCAACAAATCCTATTGTTGTCACATTCATGAGATTTTCTCCAAATTTAATTTAAGAAATCTCAACATGCTTGTCAACTGTGTGGTTATGAATATTGTTATATTGACTTCGATCCTTGTGAAATTTAAGTGAATATACACTTTGAGACTTGTGAACCCTTAAGTGAGTGTAAATGTTAGCTTTGTGTTGTAAATGTTGGCATTGATGTCAAATGATCACGATAAGGATGCTTGATGTCATTAATCTTATTGATGTTGATTATGTTAAGGCTGATTTATGTTGATTTGTACATTGGAATTATTGCAAGATTGCTTGGAATTCAAAGGCTGATAAGTGATGTGAAGTGCAAAGGCCAATCACTAATAACTATGTTGATCATTGTGAAGGCTAAACATTGTTAAATATGTTTATTGATTATCTTGATGAATGGTGATGGCATAAAATTAAATTGGAAAATGGAACATAACATCTTAAGACATAAGATGAAAATGTATGCTTGTATTAAACAAGAATCCTCAAAGGCATCAACATCTAGCTGGTACAAATCTGAAAAATGTAACTTATACAAATTTGAAAAAGTTTTCAAGATTTTTTTTTGGCAATCATTGTTGTTGGAATATATTATTGCAACTCTAAAATATTAAAAAATTCTAATTTTAAAATTTGAAAATGAAGATGCAGATTGTGAACAACCTTAGAAGGCCAAGAGAGAAATCCCTGTTTCATATTCCTACATAGAATACAAATAATCAACAAGCTATGCTTATAAAATATATATTATTGAATGTGAAAAGTATTGTTTTGCGTTAAGAATTTTGTATGAGAGGGTTCATGAGTAGCATCCTAGTGAGGAGAAGAAAAGAAAAGTAGTAGAAAAGGAATAGAATTGAAGAGGAGAAGCAGAGAATATGAGCAACAGACTTGAGGGGAGAAATATATCAAGTAACCAAAAAACTTGACTTTTTATTGTGATTAGGAGATTGTGTTCTCCTTTCAAGTTGTAGCTTGTTAAGGTAGGAGCCTCTTGTGGGCCGTAGCCTGTAGAAAATTGTGGGAGTTGGATCTTCCTTGAGGTAGTAGCCTCCTGTAGGTTGGAGCCTACAAAAAAATTGATGTAATAGTGGAGTAGTAGCTTTCCTTCACATCACTTTCAACCAAAAAATTTTTGGTTTTCTCACTTTTGAGTTTCCACTTATATCTAGTGTCTTCATGTGTTGCTTGTTGAATTTTGTGTGAATGCTCTTGAATTATAAATGAGTATATATATAAATATTTATCTTTGGTAACTGAAAAATAAACCCTTAATAATTGAACATATACATAATTTGTTTAATTCATTAGTGTACTAGGAGATTTTGTGGTTGTTTCAAAAACTTCAGATCTAGGAGTGGGATATTTTTAATAGGATCTTGAAGTTGGAGGGTATTTGAGGCAGATTGAATCTTTTGATGGCCTTTTGATTTAGGATTAGACCCTTTTTCCATTCATAGTCTTCAGGCCCTCCTTCTAGCATAAAAAATGTTGAAGGATCAGAATTCTCTGCCTCAACATCAGGGAAAACCACCTAGTCGGGAACTTAAAGCATCTCCTTTTCTATTTGGAATGGTGGCTCCGACTGGGATTTTGGGACCATTTTCCACTAATAAAAGTAATGAAATATGGATGGGATGTATATAAGTTTAGGGCTAATGATGTAAATAGAACTAAGAAATAAAGAATAAAAAAACTTCAAACATCTATCCTGGGAAAGCTTTCTCTGTATATGTGTCTTTAGAAAGATCTAATAGATAAAAATAAAATATAGATCATCAAATCATCTATGAGGTTAAAATAAATAAATATAACTAATTTATTTAAATATTTAATTAAATTATTTGATGAAGTTCATTGCACATATAATATTTCATTGTTTGTGCATATATTTATAAGGTTTCAACCACACCCATCAATAGTGATAAATGCTTGATTTCTTGCAAAAACATATATGATAAACATAATTAAGATAACCATTCAACTCTTAAATGCAACAAAAACATATAGATAGTAGTACCCAATCTATTTTGACTCTTCTCATGAGAAAAACAATGTTGGTTTAGGTTTCTATTAAGATCGCTTGAAGCTACAGTAGTGCAAACCAAAAGCCTTTTTTCAAAAATTCAGAACCCCTTCTTCATATCAATGAAGGGGATTTATAGTATCTAGTGAAAATAAAAATATAGTAAAGTATCATAAAACATTGGACTGGTTTCAACAAACCATCCTTAAAATAAAGTAAAAGACAATAATAGATTTCATTTGTAACAATATGATTATGGTTGAGATGAAGGTTGTTCTCCCATTTGTTGTCGAAGTTCGCATATATCTGTCATTGGTTTTACTTTAGGTGGATGATGAGGATGGATGCGCATATTTTCCGTGAATAATGAATCACTGAGTGTCGAAAGGAGATGAGTAGTCATTTTGGATAGACACATCAGCATTAGCCACTAACCGTGACGTTTAACCAAGTAATGCCAATGGCATTCTAGGTCAAATTTTGACATATTATTAATGCTTTCATCCTTCTTTTTCAATAAATCCTTTCATGATTTGGTTAAAAATTTAACATATAGAAAAGTATCTTCAGGGAATTCCTGAATAATGTTTGCTTGTAGTAGACTGTCACTGATAGATTCCATGAGATTGTTGGAGATGTTTCTGGCACTGAAAATTTCCATTTATGCATGCTTCAATTTAATTTCCCATTCTCTAAAAATGATCTCCTTCTGTGATTCTTCAATTCTAGGGAGATCAATTGATCTCCATGCAACACTATCTTTCCATAATATGTAATCATAAATCTTCTCCTCGACCTCCTCACCGTATTTCCTCAACTCAGACAATTGATTCACTAATGAATCACTTGATTTGCATAAGTCATTGGTAGTGGCCAATTTCTGGGAGAAAATGACTTGTTGTTGGGAAATGAGAGTATTTAGGTATCTTGCTTCTTTCTTAAATTCATTTATCTCAAGATTCACTTTCAACTGTTCAATCTTCTGTTGAAGTTCTTGGATTCAAGTGTCCTTGATTTTCAGATCAACTTAATGTTGAAGTTTTAAATCATTTAAATTCTTCCCAAGCTTTGCAAGTTTTTCTTGCCACTGTTGTTCAATAATTTCATTTTCATTTTCCAGACCCTGTTCTAGTTGCATAATTATTTCACCTTTCTCACTTAGGAGTTGTTTTACTTTAGAATATTTTTCAATAGTAGCAGTGGCATATGCTCCTGCAAAATGTGAGAGCCTACTGAGGTCTTCCGTAGGATTTTCTTAAGGATCTTTCCATACTACTTCAAAAGAGTCATTTCCAGGGACTAAGGCCTGGGTTTGTTCAACTTTCCTTCTTTTTCTCTATATGTTGACCATATATCTATGCTTATTACTATAAAACACATCAAGAGGAGGGATTCCTTCAATTTTCAAAATGACCTTAGAGGTCAAAAATACTCAAGATGATTTCTAAATCATCAGTATCCAAAGCTTTATCGGAAGCCCCAGTAGTGAGCGATGTCTTACCTTTGACTTCAGGGGCCTGTGTAATCTTTTCCTATACTGGAGTCTTCAAATATTGAACCCTTTTTTTTTATAGCTTGGTTGAATTCTTCCCATATCTCAACAAGTTTGCCACCTATTTGAGTTTCTTTAGTCTCTGGAGTGGATGAAGTGGTTGTCTCTTTGGTTTGAGATGTATTAATATATTTTTCTGAAGTGGTCACGATGTTATCATGTTTTGCATCTTGTTGAGGAATTCTCAACCAATCCAAAGTCAAATGAGCATTCCTTTTATTCCTATATTGATTAAACTTATCCAATTCTTCAAGAATAAATTGTGTTGTTGTTAATTTCTCAACCTTTGCATAGATAGAAGCTTATTCAAATAAATCATCAAACTTGTTTGGCTCATGCATAAAATGTCTATTTTTTTCATGTGTTGTAACATTATTGGCAGTCTCATTAGGATCATATTTTCTATTGGGTACAGTTGGGAAATTTAAACATTTAATTTCTTCTATTTCGAGACCAGCATGCCTGAAATTTTCAAGAGCATAAACACCACAGGAAATAGGAAAGGTAGGCCACATTGTATTTTTAGCATCTTTCAAAACTTTGAAAGGCCATTCCCAACAGTTTTGTAGGTTATTTCTTGGGCTAAGATTTAATCAGGAACACAAAGGGGCAACACGTGATGGTTGGAAAGACTATCGAAGATTTGGATATAAGTAAAGGATTCCTCTCCAAACCATCTCCCTATCGATAATAAATCATTGTAAGCTTGAGGGGAAAGTCTAGGGGCCTTCTCATCAAAGACATTTTGGTGGATAGGTAGCATAACTCCATGGAAAATTTTGTAGAAATGAGGTTTAAATTTGGATTCTCGGAGTATGGCATAATAGATATGTATAGGTGTAGGGTCTTCTATGGTACATTTCCATCCCATAAATGTAAAATCAGAGTTGAAACAAATGGCATCCATTATATAGGCACTCATGTAGAATGGGGGAACAATACTCTAGGAAAAGCTGTGTTTTTTCCTTCAACTTAGGATTTGGTTTCCTATATTATCAAACTATATAGTTCCCCAATCCATAATGTATCCATAGGAGGAAGCATCAATTAATGGTACCCACTGGTTTGATAATTTTTGGGTATTAGGATATCCATATATTCTACACATGATGGAAACTATATAACATAATGGTCCAGAAATAGAAGCAATCGAATACATACCCTTATCCTCGTGCTTGTGTTTGTTGGTATCTCTTCTCCATTGCCTGATGGGCTATGACTGGTCCTCATTTTCACTTACGAATTTCTGCACAAATTTCTTGTCGTATTTATTCTGATGCAGTGCCAGCTGATACATTTTGTTTAAATATTCACTTGGTAATTGACCCAATAACTGTATTCTTTGGAGTTATAAAAAATATCTTTGAAATATTTGAATTATCAATGACCGATTTAATCATGTCCATATAGGGCAACATCTTTGTTTGGGCTGCAATTCTGTGTAAGAAATAATTGGCAACATTGTTCCAGGTAGACTCATAGGTTGAAGTAGAATCATTAACTGTAGCTTTTCTCTCCACTACTCTAGGTTTTTCATCCTAAAAAATCTTGTACGTAGCTTCTTGTGATGACGTTCTGGCATCTGGAGTACAGGTTGTGTTTAAAAATAGCGAAAGCATTTCAGTAGTATCAGGTGGAGGAGGAGTCGGTTGTTGTTGACCTGCAGGTTTCTTCTTAGATTTAGGTGCCTTAGACATTTCCATTGAGCTTTGTTTATCGAGGCTTTCATGCGAAGAGAAAACATATGGATAAGAGAAAACTTTCTTAACTATAGAATTATTTAGAGAAAATAACTCATTTCACATCAATTCATGCCTTTATGAGAAAAATATAGTGACATCAAAGCTGCAATAAAAAAATCATTTAGAACTTCGAAATCATAAATTCGATACATTTTTCCATTAAATGATGAAATGTGGGTTCACATGGGCTTTTGTACATGTCAACATATCGAAGGATTTTATTAGAGAATTCATATGGTTACATCGTTGAAACGTGCAGTATCCTTTCCTTTCGATAGGCTTATTATCAAAATGTAACGGTTATAAACATAAGCGGCAAATTTTATTGGAGGACTTGTATCAGAGATTTTATATCGGGGATTTAAAGGAGTGACAGTCAATAGGAAGTTCTGATATGGGAATTGCGATATGGAAGTTCCGATATGGAAAGGAGAGGTTTATCGGAGATCAAATATATGACGATATCATAGTATTGGAGGATCAAAGATAGGAAATATCAGAAATCGGAGGATTGGAGTGTCATATGAAAAGTCTTGATATGAAAACTCCTAAATTCCACGTGACAATCCTATGGGGTCGAGCTTTTTATTATTATATTCACCAGGAAGCACTTTATTATTTTAGGTTTTAAAAATATTTGAAACTTTAATCGGAGGTCTTGTATAGAAGATTTCTTTATGAGACATGCTACGATTTTTGAAATATTTCCGATAATTTTTTTTCCAATAATTCATTTTGAACAAAATCCTATAAGTAGCTTATTTATTAATATTTCATTGTGAGCATAAAGTCTAATATGAAAGTTCTGATAAGGGAATTATCTCGTTTAGTTATGTTTATTTGTGACAAAAAACTTAAATTGTCTTATTTTATTTAAAACTAAGGGATTATATCCAAGTTTCAAAAGGGTCCCCATTATTTATTATTTCTACTGTTAACTATAATGGGGGGTTGTTGAGTACTACAACAAGTACTTAGATAGTCAAGAGATTTGTTCCATATGAATGGCAACAAAGAATTCTTCAATAGCTTGGAGAAGAAGGATCTCCAGATGCACATTGAGATGAGAGATGATGGGAGGTATAGTGCTACTAGCATAGGTACAGTTACCTTTTAGAGAGAGTTAGGTACTCCTCTCACATTTAAAGGTGTCATGTATGTTCCTAGTTTAAAGAATAATTTGGTTTTTGTTTCTATGTTGGAAGATTGTTGCTATGATGTGATATTTAGCAAAGGAAAGGTGTTCCTTCTTCACAAATCCATGGGACAGATGAAGAAGATTGGGGTTCAAGTAAATAAACTCTAAAAATTGGATGTAGAAGATTGTGTTGCCTTGAGCATGAAAGTAGAGAAAGTGAAGAGCCGAGACATCGGTGAGTTATGGCATAGAAGGTTGGGCCATCTACCCCATGGCGCTTTAAATATCACGCAATATATTTCTACAAGACTTCCAAAGTGTTCACTTGAGCAATGAGATACATGCAAAGGGTGTACATTGGTGAAGTATACCAAAGCCACCTTTCACAATAAGGAAATCCGAGCAAAGGAGATCCTTGAGAGAGTTCACTCAAACATGTGTGGACCATTCTCAACAGCTTTCACAGCAAAACACATGTATTATGTGATTTTTGTAGATGATTTTTCATGCAAATGTTGGATTTTCTTCATGCAGAAGAAATATCAGATGTTCTCAAATTTTTGTGGGTTCAAGGAACTTGTCGAGAAATATACAAGGAAGAAGGTGAAGGCTCTGAGGAGCGAAAAAAGGTGGAGAATATGTCTCTAAAAAATTCAAGAACTTATGTGCTTTAGAAGGAATTCGAAGGGAACTGATAGCACCTCAAAACCCACACTAGAATGGGGTTGTAGAAAGGAAGAACATAACTATTGTGGGATCAACACAAACAATGTTGCATGATCAAGGCCTACCGTTGCATCTGTGGGTGGAAGCATGCAACACAACAGTATTTGTGCATAATAGAAGTCCTCAACAGATACTTGCGATGAGTACACCAAAGGAATATTTTTCAGGTAAGAGAATAGATGATCTGTAATTTCTACGGGGATCTGCGAATCGACAGTGTAACAAGTTTTCAAGTGCACAATAGGTCTCTGCGCAGCAGTGAAATTGCGGACCTAACTAAGTAGATACGAGAGAGAGGTTATCTCTCAGAGGCAGATTTGTTCAAAAGGGAGAAGCCAGGTGTTGTCATGAGGAAGGCGCACTGACTCTCCTTAGATCTGTGTGGAATGAAGAGGAACCCACGAAAACAAGCAAACAAATATGTTCACGCAGCAAGAAAAATGAGAGATAGAGAGAGCGTATTTTGGTAAAATGACAACCAAACCTTTGTTATATTGTTGTCCCTTTTTATCATCAAGGGACCTCTTATTACATAGAATACTAATTAAAACACTGCAAAAATTGAATGTCGAGGTAGGTATGCATGTCTACGCCTTTGACCTAGGCGTTAGGGATGCAGGCCTGCCCCTATGCCAGTGTAATTAAATTATAGCAGACCTACAATAAAATTAGGTAGTGGACCCTCTCCCAGGTGGCCCAATTCCTCCTTTTTTAGATCTGTAAGCATCTCGGATTCCATGCGAAAATGAGGATACAGAAGGTGCACCACTTTGGCGGTCATCCACTTTTATTGAGCTAGAGTTTTTCCTTGGCATGCCACAAGGTAGGAGGTGTATCTCTGGTGTCTGGTAGAATGAGTCCTAGTGTCCAATAATGTGTCTTTTGACAATGGGAGTTGGAAGTCCGGGATGTTGTCCACTGGATGAGTAATTGTGACTGGTTCCTCCAAGAGGGTAGGCTCAAACAACTTTAGATGACTGACATTAACGACATTGTGTATTCCAAGCTAAGGGGGAAGGTTCAATCGATAAGCGTTCTCCCCAATATGTTCTAAAATGGTATAAGGGCCATATCGGAATGGAAGAATTTTATGATGTTGTCCTTTGAAGCATTTCTTATCCAAATGTAACCATACTCTGTCGCCTGGCTGAAAGGACATGGAGGTCCTTTGTTTTTCATGCCTTTGCTTGGCACGATCTTGGGTTTCTTTCAGTGCTGCTGTTACAAAAATGTGTCATTGTGCAAGTTGTTGAAGAAACTAGTGTGTTGAGTGTTGCTCTTTTTGCTAGTGCATCATACCTTTGGGATCCAAAGTGAGGGGAAGCTCAGTTAGGGCTGCTAGTTGGAAGCCCAAACATACTTCAAAAGGAGAGAACCCAATCAAAGAATATGTGGCCTTGTTGTAGCTATGCTGCGGAATGTGTAAATAGTTGCCCCACTATTTACTGCGCCCAAAATGAGTACGGAGAGCATGGACCAATACTCAGTTGACCAAATCTGTTTGGCCATCCGTTTGAGGATGGAAGGTAGTAGATAACTTTAGTTGACACCCAAGTAGTGCACAGATGATCTTCCAGAAGGTGTTGAGGAGGCATGATTCTCAATCTGAGATGATGTTGCTTGGTAGGCTAAAATGTGGCCAGATGTGTTGGAAATAAAATTTTGTTGTTTGAACTGTTGTAGTTGTCTTTGTGTAGGGAATAAAAAGATCCATTTTGATAAAACGACATACTACTACCCAGATTGCATCATGTTTCATTTGGTTGGTGGGTAGTCTGCTTAAGAAATCCATAAAGATTGATTCCCAGGGTCGTGAAGGGAGAGGCAGAGGCTGATATAAGCCATGCTTTCTATTGGATGGTTTTGCTTGAGAACACAAGGCACATGCTATCATGAATTTCGCAACTTGAGGTTTCATAGAAGGCCAATAAAAATGGCGTTGGATGTGTTGGAGTGTCTTTGTGGTACCAAAGTGGCCACCATAGGCTGATGCATGAGCTTCTCGAATGAGCAAGAGGTGATCATATGAGTGTGGGACACAAAGTAAATTGAATTTGTAGAGCTAACCATCCCAGATGGTGTAGTTCAAGAAGGGAGTCTGATTGATAACTATGGGACTGTGTAAGGCAACCCAAACCTATTGAAAGTTTGGATCATTAGCATAATGTGATTTCCATGAATCATAATTAGCACAATGCACTTCTAGAATTTGGAGGACTAACATGGGTGGCCTGTTGAGTAAATCTGCCATTTTTTTAGAAGTACCCTTCTTATATTTGATCACCAAATGAAATTTTTGAATGTAGGAGGCCCATTTAAGATGCCTTTGTTCCTGAATCTTAGACTGTGAGTTGATTAATATCAATGGATGATGGTATGTGTGGAGAATAGTCTCTTTTCCCAATAAATAGTGGTGCCATTGCTTGAGAGATTGGACCAGGTTGTAAAGCTATTTGTCATAAGTACTATAATTATTCTTGGCCTCGGAAAAATCTTCTTAGTGATAAGTAATGGGGTTTCCTCCTTGTTTAAGTATGGAACCAATAGCATACTGTGAGGCATCTGACTCAAACTCAAATGGTTGAGAGAGGTCAGGAAAACGCAACACTGGAGATGAGCATAGTGCCTCCTTGAGGTGAACAAAGTGGCTTGTAGCCTCGTTAGTCCAAATAATTGTAGAATGACTATTAGAGAGATAATGCAAAGGACGAGCAATCTGAGAAAAATGAAGAATAAAATTACGGTAAAATTTAATACCACCTAGGAAACTTTTGAGCTCGCTGACCGAAGAAGGCTGTGGCCATTGCTGCAAGGCTTGAATGTGAGACAAATTTGGTTGAATACCTTCTGATTTTACCACGAAGAAAAGTTAAGGAACTGAACACTGGCCAAAATAGGACTTCTTCTCCTTGAATTGTAACTTGTGCTCTCTAAGGATTTAGAGAACTTGACGGACATGCTACATGTGGGATTCCCATGTCTTACTGAAGATGAGAATGTCATCTAAGTAAATGAAAATAATGTGACCCAAATGTCCTCTGAAAATATCATTGATGAGTCGCATGAACATGGCTAGTGTGTTAGTGAGGCCGAATGGCATGGATTTCCATTCATAAAGGCCGAAGTTGGCCTTGAAAGTTGTCTTCCACACATCATCAAGGTTCATTCAAACCTGATGATATCCTGATGTCAAATCTAATTTAGTGAATCACTTAGCTCCTTGGAGGGTGTCAAGTAACTCCTCAATCTAGGGTAGAGGGTAACGGTTCTTTACTATGGATTTATTAAGGGCTCGATAATCAGTTACAAGGTGCATTTCTGAGGTTTCTCACTTGGGGATTACAAAGGCGACAGAAGCACGGGAAGAAGAGGATGGTTGAATGTGGCCAGAATTAATGAGGTATGTCAACATTTCCTCTGATTCTCTTGGGGACAACCTGTAAGTTGGTGCATTAGGTAGAGCCGCGCTAGGAATGAGTTGAATAGAATGGTCTATATGGCAAGACGGGGGAAGGCTCGTAGGATGTTGGAAAACATCAAAAAATTCGTGACGGAGAGGATTCATTGGTTCGGGAACCAGATGTGTAGTATTGTTTGGTGGTACGAGACGCACCAAAAATAGAGAGACACATTGATTCAAATGGACATGAGGGATTTGATCTGTGGTAGAATTGGGTTTGGGTTGTGTTGTCGTGAGGATATATGTACTCCCATATTTGGTAATTTTATACTGACGGGCTTTAGCCATATAAATGGCATCTCTTTGGGCTTGGTAGGGTATTCCTAGAAGTAATTCAGAACAGTCCAATTGCGAGACGTCACAAAGGAAAGTGTCTTTAAATGGGCCTATGGAAAAGGTGATCAGGCAATGTTGGGAAATCAATAGGGGAGGACCGTCCTTCTTAACCCATCTGAGATGATAGGGTTTTGGGTGTGGAGTAGTGACCAGATGAAGGCGGTTAACTAATTCTTGAGACACCAAATTTTTCTGAGTGCCATTGTCCATGATCAGTAAAGCCAATGATTTTTTGATTTGGCAGTTATGTGTGAAGAGGTTTGATGAGTTTGGCTCTTCAGTGGTCATTAAGATCAAAGAGGGATCTAGGGTGGTGGGGTTTTCAAGGGAAACATCCTCATTGTCGTCGACCGATTCAGAAGTAGTAGAATCTGTGAGTAAGGTTTTATTGGTTTTCAAATATTTGATAACTCGACAATCGAAAGTATTGTGGGAAGTAGTCTTGTGGAAGGAACACCAAGGTTTGTTGGTATTGGGATTCGAAGAACGAGGATTTATGAAGTGGGGCGAAGGGGTGGAGGTGTGGCGTGACTGAGGAGGACGACACCTAGGATCGAGCTTCCTTTTGATGGCTAGAGATCTTTGAAAAATATTGTCTAAAGTCTGATTTTAAAACAATTCTACCTCTCAACAGAGTTGAACCAATAAGCCAACCATAAACTTGAGTATTAATACTTCTTCTGGATCTGGAATGTAGAGCAATAGGCACAAGTTCGAGAAGTAGTCAATGTAGGATTTCACCCCTTGTGTAGGGAGTTGGCAGAGCTAGTGCCATCAGATCCATAGATATTGTAGGTACCTGGGTGGGTAAAAATGGTTTCTCAATGCTTCACAAAGTTGAGCCCAAATTTGGATTGGGGGAGAGGTAGAGGACCCTGGGCATTCTCCAAGCTCGACCATGAATGTGGTATTTTCTTGCTCTGTATCCCACCATGTTTGGGCAAGGCCTTTGTTACACTAAAAACTGTCACCTTGACATTCTGCTAACTATATGAGCTCATTAACACTCATACATGCCTCCTCTGCAAGTCTTACAACCTTTGTTCCTCATTCCATGCCCTGAAAATGGAGAAAAAACCCTAAAAAGCTCAAAAAACCTTGGGTCCGCAGGTAATATGAAGCCTACATGCGTTTTTAGCTAGGGTACGCAGGTAATGTGAAGATAAACTGCGTTCTAAAATGCACTTTTCCAGTGTAATGCTTGCGGTACCCCTGTAAAGTCAAAAAAGCGCGAAATTAAACCAAAAAAGTTGAATTTTGGTCAATTCTGGAAGGTTCTGGATGAGATTTTTTGAGGATGAGTACGCTTTAGTAAGGTGCATGTATCCCACACCTTAAGGAACTAATCCCTTGATGTGAGGAGCCTATCCCTTTGAAGGAGGATTCTATCCCTTTAAAGGTGGAATCCTAACCTCCTCATCTGCTCTATAAAAGGAGGCATTGGGTAGCCTTTTGGGTAAAGTTTTGAGAGTTAAACTAATGGAGGATTGAAGAATATTTTGATGGGTAAAATATTTGAGTTGAAGTGCTGTTGAGATTTAGATTTCCTTCTGCTGAGCTTTTGAGAGGAAAGATCACATACCTCTTTGTGCTCCTGGAGGAAGAGTGTAAGACTTATCAAAGTAGAGGAGATTCCTGCTTCGGACCCCGGGAAGGCCTTTCGAACATCAAGGCTAAGGTTGTAAGGTTCTTCTGTATATTTTAAGATTAATACAATCAAGTTCTATTTTTCTCAATAAATTGTCGTTCGATTGTTTATTTCAATAAGCTGTCGTTTGATCGTTTATTTCATAGATTCCTTGATCACTATGATAGGTATGTTTTATAATTATTTGTTATACAGGTGCTATTGATATTTTCTTGTTTGTGATTGCAGATCAACGAAAGATGATACTTTGTTGCGACAAAAGAGCTCTTGTTACGACGAAGGATTATTGATGCGATGGAAGCACTACGACCACAAATAAGCATTTGGATCTAAGGTAGGATCGACACCTTCATAGCATTTATTTGTAAAATGAATATATCTAGAGAAAGACAAACTTAGTTGTTTGTTTGTTGCTAGATTGTCTTCTGACACTAGGGAGATCGGTCTTGTCCGCAAGAACGATTTATCCGGCCAACAGCCTTCCAATTGGAAGGTAGGCATCTGAATCTTTTTCTCTTTGGTGAGGCCTGGGAAACTTTTGAAATAGGTGGAAAGGCTACGGATCCATGAATCCACCGTTTCTCCATTGATTTTCCCAAAAAACTTAGGGATTTGGATTTGAGTATCAAAATGCAAGGGATTTGGAGTATTTGGTTGTTGCATTTTGATTAATTCATTAAGGGCAGAGGCAAGGTATTGCACGGGATTTGAAGTATTGGAGTTGGATTCCACTGCCAAGGGATCTCTTCAAGGAGGCATCTTGGAGCAAAATATCTGTGGAAGGTTGGCTTACACGATCTGTGAGATGATCAAGAGGGAGAGATCTCTGGAAAGTAGATATGTGCACCTCCTCTCTGTGTGGTGGAGGTATGTGCGCTACAGGGGCTAGGATACTTGTGTAACCACCGTCATTAAGAATTGGCTCGTCTTATAAAAAAAAAAAAAATTAAAAAAATATTGGCTCATATCAAGATCTAATTTTCCCTTGGATCTAAAGCTCTGGTACCAATTGATCTGTAATTTCTACGGGGATTTGTGAATCGATAGTGCAACAAGTCTGCAAGTGCACAATATTTTTGTGCGCAACAGTGAAATTACGGACCTAACTAAGAAGATACGAGATAGAGGTTATTTCTCAAAGGCAGATTTGTTCAAAAGGGAGAAGCCAAGTGTTTCCATGAGGAAGGTGCACTGAATCTCCTCAGATACGTGTGGAATGAAGAGGAACCCACGAAAACAAGCAAACACATATGTTCACACAACAAGAAAAATGAGAGATAGAGAGAGCGTATTTAGGTAAAATGACAACCAAAACATTTATTAGATTGATGTCCCTTTTTATCAGCAAGGGACCTCTTATTACATAGGATACTAATTAAAACACTGCAGAAATAGAATGTCGAGGTAGGTATGATTGTTTGTGCCTTTGACCTAGGTGTTAGGGATGCAGGCCTACCCCTATGCCAACATAATTAAGTGATAGCAGGCCTGCAATAAAATTAGGTAGTGCGCCCTCTCCCAGGTGGCCCTCTAAATGCGTTGCATTTTAAAAATTTTGGTTCATCAGTTTATTGCCATGTAACTAAAGATGTCAGGAAGAAGCTAGAGCCAAAAATTGAGTTGGGGATATTTGTGGGGTGCATTGATACACCTCACAACTATCAGGTGTACTTGTCAACACATAGGATGACAATGGTTAGAAGAGATGTGAAATTCGATGAAGAGAAGGCCATGTGATTTCCCTTGAGAGGGAGCTTCAGTTGCATGCAGTTGAGGAGCTCTTGGCTCCAAAAGAAGAACCTCAAGATGTGGAGCAGCCACAAGGAAAGGAATAGAGAGTGGAAGCACCCACTCATGCAGAGACATCCTAAGACGAAAGGAAGCACTCCAAAGAGGCTAACAGGTTGGTGCTTGATGCTAGAGAGAATGTGGGAGCACCCACATCACAGCGTAGGTAGAGAAGGTCCCCAGAGTGGTACATTAGCTACATGGCTTTTATGAGCGAGAGGGTAGAGATAGAGCCATCCTCTTTCGAGGAAGCGGTGCAGCAACCAATTGGGGTTGATGCCATGGTTGAGGAGTATGACTCCATTATCAAAAAAAGTGCATGGGAAGTTGTCCCAATATCAGAGGGGAAGTCAGTTGTAGGATCCAAGTGGATATAGAAGGTGAAGCATGCAACAGATGGGAGTGTGGAGAAGCACAAGGCCAAGTTTGTGGCCATAGGGTTCTCTAAAGTGGAGAGGATTGATTATGATGACACCTTTGCACCAGTTGCAAGGTACTCATCAATCAAATCCATCCTTTCACTTTCAGTGTATATGGGATGGCAGATACATCATATGGATCTAAAGGCAACCTTCCTCGATGGAGTGATTGAGGAAAAAGGTGTACGTTGAGCAGCGGGAAGGTTTTGAGACCTTTGACTGAAATTCACATGTGTTCAGACTCAAGAGAGAATTGTATGAGTTGAAGCAAGAAGCTCTTGCTTGGTACACCAGGATCAACAACTACTTCATCGAGTTGGGCTTCACCAAGATTGAAGCAGACGTGAAACTTTACCATATTATGGTAGAAGGTAAACTTTTGATCATTGTACTTTGTGCCTATGATTTGATATTAACAGGTGTTGAGAAACTCATCAATTCTTGCAAAGAGGATCTTGCAAGAGAATTTGAGATGAAGGACATGGGGCTCTTGCACTATTTCCTGGGATTGGAAATTTGGAAAAGAGATGGGGAGTTACTTGTATCTCAGTGCAAGTATTCCAACAAGATTCTGAGGAATTTCCACATGGAGGGAAAAAAAACCCACGAAGACTCCTCTAGCAGGAAACTAGAGGAAGAAGGATGTTACTTCAAACAAAGTAGTGGATTCTACCATCTACAGGCAGCTTGTGGGTTCACTCATGTATTTGGTGAACACACAACCAAACATATGCTATGTGGTTAACCATCTTAGTCAAGCTATGTTTAATCCTACTAAGCTCTTTTGGAAGGCAGGAAAGCATGTGTTGAGATACCTTAGAGGCACTACAAATTTTGGGCTATGGTACAAATAAACAAAGGAAGTGAAGCTTCAAGGTTTCATAGATGTAGATTGGGCAGGGATTCCATCTAATAGAAAGATCACATCAGGAGGCATATTCAACATAGGATCAGCAACAATTTCTTGGTACAGAAGGAAATAGAGATTAGTTTCACTCAGTTCAACAGAGGTAGAGTACATGGTGGTAAGGCAGGCAGCATGTGAGGCCATCTAGATGAGGAAGATACTTGATGGTTTGTTTGGTCTACATATGGATTCGATAGTGAGTTAATCTGATAACCATAGTTGCATCAAGCTCTCGGTTAATCCATTTTTTCATGACAAGTACAAGAATATTGATATCCAGTATCACCATCTCAGAGATTGTGTGCAGAGGCGGATTATGTCATTAGAGTACCCACGGAGGAGCAGGATGCAGACATCTTGATGAATGCACTGTCAAGAAGAAAATTATAGTTCCATAGAAGCAAGATCGAGGCAGTATACAATCCCTTTCTTTTTGAGAGGGAGTGTTGAAATTAGCAACAAGAAAGGCTTTTAATTTAATTTTCCCTTAATTAAATTAGAAGAAAATTGTAATTCCACATCACATGACATCTTGTATGAGTTAACTAAGTCAGGAAGACTTAGTTAGCTAATTCAATTCGAGTTATGGGTCAAACTAGAGGCATGTAGAGTTATCTCTAAGTTTTATGGGGTCCAGTTACAGTTTATTTTGAGTTGTAATTAGTTAACTCAACTATTTGAGTTAAAATCAGTTTAACTAGTTCTAACTGAGAGATGAGCTAGTGATAGGTCAAGTGAATCAAATATGACTTAATTTACATGCAGTGATCAATCATATAATTGATAATTCGCTATAAATATTTGTTGCACATCAGTTCTAAGAAGGCCCAGTTGAGATTAGAGTTAAAGGGAAGATAATTATTAGTTGTATAATTAGAAAATTGTACAGGTCATGCATAAGGTCAGCAGGACACCTTAGATGAATTGCACAATCAATTCTTGGGAATTTCCTAATTAATAGGGACTCAATTCCTCCAGGAATGCATAAGCAAGGCTAAGCAACCCAGAGGTAGGAAATTGGTTAAGTATCGGTCCATTATTGTTGGGATTAGAGTGAGACAATCATAGATCGTGCAGAGGTTTCTCGGGAAGGGAAATAGAATTGTATTGTTTCATATTCTTGACTTAATGTAATATACATATAGCTAGGTTTTTAGTTGAGGTGTTCCGCATATACATATTTTTCTTATGCAATTGAAATTATTTCTTTTCTTGTTCATGTGATTGTGCAATTGTAACTGGTTTCCGCAATTTGTAGAATTGATTCAGTATTTTGTTTTAGCATTTTACAATATCATTTGAATCTATGTGGATTTTCTACAATGTTGAGAGCTTTATGGAGAAGATCGTGGATCTTGAAACGATCCACAATATTGTTATTTCCTCTATAAATTGTAGCCTTTTGGCATTGAAAAGAGACGATCAATTAGATGAATACTACATCCTTCGAGGCGCCATGTAATAACAAAGAAATTAAATTAATTTTAATGCTTATTTTATGTTATTTTGTTAATTTTCATGGTGATTTAATGCATTGATGGCTTGATGCATAGATTCGTTGACTTTGTTTGATCAATTAATGTTACATGTAGACCATGGATTGTTTAGTTTTTACAGTGGAAGCGAGGATGAGTTGAGTTTTTGGGCTCATAACCCACAAGTCCCCAGATCGAACTAGTAAAAATATTTAAAATGAAGAGACCCCATAATTCGTTTTCATCACTTTGGGAAGACTAAGCACCAAATTTGTTGTTCAACTACTGAAAATACCTAAAATTTATATGTCCAAATCTTTCATGCCAAAGTATACTCAAATAACCAACATGAGAAATGAAAGAGGAGCTAGAGGAAGGCTCAAATAAATTAAATGTGTACAATTGAGATTTATGATCAACTTTCCCAACAGCAACAACAGTGTCTAGATTTTGTAGCTTTCGGATAACTACATCAATAGGAGAAAACTATGTTTTTTTGACATTACGAAATGAAAATTTTGATAAATAGAGAGTATATTGATAGAGATGTCAGTAACAAGAAAAACATCATTGATGCACCCATTATCTAACTACATAATGCTTGAACAAAATCTTTCCTCTATTTATAGTGAGTTTTTTGCTTACCATTAGAGGTTTGACCCATAAAAGCTTCATTTTTAGAGCAAAAAAGAGCATCTAATTGCATAAGCTTAGATTTCCTTGGTAAGATGCTCAGAAAAAAGATCAAAAGTGTACATTTAAACTCGTCTCCTAATGCATCCATAGAAGAATGATGTAGAAGAAAATATCTAAAAATGGATTTTTAGTTTGGACATGATCAATCAACACCTACACTTTTCATCTAATTTGATTTTTCCACACCCTTTCAGATATGCCATGAGTAATCTAAATTTGGCAAGATATTCTTCAATGAATGCATGCTCATCATGTATATAAGTGATGACAATTCTATTTCTAACTATAGGGCTCAAAATTTATTGACTTTACGAAATAAGAAACCGACTAGTCTCAACTTGCATTTGGAGTCTTACATTCAGCAATATGAATCAATAATTTATCTTAAAGATGCAAGCCAATCAAATCGATGGCTTTATATTGTTTGTTTTGATAAGAAAATTTCACGATTTCCTTGGTAAACACTAGTTGAGCCTTGGATAACATTTCTAAAGCCCTTTAGAATATAACAGTTGTTAAATCTTAAGTTTCCATCTGTGATATTTATAGAGAATCAAGAACTTAATAGCCCTTGATTTCACCATTTTATCAATAGATAATGCAAAAACACTAGATCTAATTATGTAATCTCTAAATTATATTATATTGAAATTATATTATATTGAAATTTTAAAAAAAGAAACCCAAGTTGAAAACAAAGATTTCTTAAATGAAATATTTATAATAGTTATTAAATTTCTACTAACACTAATACCATAAATAAAGGCACATGACCCACAATATCGCCAAGCTTTGAAATATAATGTAAAGATAAAACCAATGATGTTTAAATGCATCCCAAAAAAATCTGCAAATACAAAAAAAACAAAAAACAAAAAAACAAAAAGGGCATGTTCATACAGCAGAAATTGATCTAAATTTGTTAAAAAACTTTGATCTTTAATGTCATGGTTTTGCCTCCCTCAAAACCACGATCATCCATGGGAGATAAAACATAATACAACTACCAAACTCCATTAACAAATTAAATGTTAGTGCAATAACAATTTCAAGCCATATGTATCGTTTGGATACCCTCTCAACATTTAAGAAGATATCACCACATCCCAATTTTCTTTTAATTGATTTGATTACAAATAGTATAATCAAACAAAAAAAAACATTTTTCCATTAAATATTTTTAATAAATAGCTTATATACCAGGTGGTTACTCGGTGCTTGGAAGTTGCAAAGAAAGGGAGACAATTGGTAATTGAACGGAAAAATAGTAAGAGAAATAGTTCCTCGCAAACATAGCGGAACAGGCTCGAGGTCATTGATCAATACCCACTAGACAGATCCCCTCAATCAGTCCACGAATCTGTATGAGAGAGAGAGCTAGGAAATGTCAACGGAATGAGATCCAGCATAATGAAAAAAAAAAAAAAAAAACCTACCAGCAGAAATGTGCACATGCAACAATGAATTTTGATCTTATTTAGATATTAAGGACTTATCTTGATCTTGAAGACCATGTAACCTACAAATACAAAAAAATGAGAAGGGTTTGGGGACATTGCTCCAATGTCATTAAGATATGTTTTATGATATTTAAAACAGTATCCCAAGAATAAAGGTGATTGTGAACGACTAAAATGAATTATGATCTATTAGATATCTGTGAAAAAAATACAAGAGGTATCCCTTATGGAAGTGGAAGTGGAAGAGGCCCAACATTTAGCAAAGAGATAGCTAATGCATATAGGCAAATAAGGGTTCTTACTGAGCTTATAACTAATAATAGTTAGATGGACTGGAAAGAAAACGATGTCTTCTCATTATTCTAGTGTACAATGTCTTCTCATCATGATGGTTGAAGACATAAAATGATATTTGCTACAAAGTGTTTAACAAAGTTGTCATATGGTCCCATCAAACTACAAAACAATGTTCTCTCATTACTTTATTGGATGATGTCTTCTCATGATTTTCCATTCTTGAAATTGTGATAGTTGAAGAAATAAAATGTATTAGTTACAAAGTGTTTAACAAAGTTGTCATATGGTGCCATTAAACTACAACAATAATAGGCATCGCGTGGTAAAGAATTCTATGATTTTGGGATAATAAGATCTCACAATTCAATTTCCTTCCAAAATATTACTATAGTTATGTTGTTTTTCATATTGATTTCATCTTTGGTCAATTTCGAATTAGACGATGACTATTGTAATTAAGATGACGATAAGACTTTCTTAAATCTTGTATTTTGTTTTTGTAACATTCATTTTTGGATACTTTTAACAATTTGTTAATTTATAACATTTTAATATTATATGTCCATTAAATTTGTATTGGTTCATTTTCAATAGTTTATACTTTTCACAACTTTTGTAATTTAATTGAATAAGTCATTGTTTCATTATCAATCAATACTTTCTTGTTACTAACTTACCTATAAGATCTTTTAATGCAAATTAGATCCCTTTTCATTATTTTAACCAAATTTTGATTATGATTTTTTAAACAAAAAAATTCCTTTGATCTCATAATTCCTTGTGACATTTATTTTTAAATATTCTATATTTTTATTAAATATTCCATATTTCTTTTAAATATTCCATATTTTTATTCAATATTCCATATTTAGGCCGATAGACCTTTTTGAATCAGGTCACTCACATTTTCATCTACCCTTTTGTTGTGCCCTTGACATCTGTCTGCTGCTAAAATTAGTCAGGTTATGTAGGTTTGCCGAATTTAATTGCACTTTTTTGTGAGACACGATGTTGGGAAATCAAATTTGCCTTCCCATTCATGAGGTTGGCATTGGAAAATGTAACAGTTGTGATATTTTGTGAGAAAACAACATTGGAGAATGTAAGAGTTTTGATATTATGCGTGAAAAGAAGACTACGGTTGTGATATTTGGCAAGAGAACAAGTTGCAGGGCTTGTATTTAGTAGTGTCGATAATGATTGTAGAATTACCTTTGTCATCCTTGAAAATTTTCATGTGAGGAATCTTTCTTAAGGGTTGCTTCATCATCTCTAGTAATATTTATTTATTGTACCTTTTCCCTTCTTATTAGCACGGTACATTCTTATTTGATTACCTAAGCAGTATCTATAAGTATATTTTTGACAATTGGTTCCATATTACAGATTAACTCTTCAAAATGAAGTTGGATATCGTACTCCAATACCCTACAGGTGGCATCATACAAATTTTGCCTTGATAGATTAACAATATTTGAATTTGAGCCATTGCCATTTGTCCTCCTGTGTTGTTTTAGCTTGAATTGCTCAAAGTTCCTAATTTTTTTATTTGTGGTATCCTTGAGTGCCTTGTCACATCTTTGAGCATTCGATGCATCCACTCCATTATGAAAATCCACACATATTTCATTCGCTAATTTCAGGTGAAGCTTACAGATTTTAGACGAAGAATGAAAGTCAAGCCAACTTCTTATTTCTGCTAGATTTATTAAGGACAATCTCAGCGCTAAGCACCTTGTGTTGTTTCTTTGGATTAAATATGTGTTTCCTTTCATCCTGCATGCCACCTGTGCAGCGTTTGGGGATTTGATGAAACCCACATATACAGGTTTTTTCCCATCTCCATGACAAATAATATAATATTGTACAAGAACAAAAAATGATTAATCTTGCTCTTGAATGAACTGAGATCAAGTTTTATGTTGAAAGTGATTCAAAAATTTCCAATGAAAGAAATTACAAGCACATGATAGGACTTTAGGAATGTTACTTAGTGAGGTGAACTTTTATGTGCCTTACCTATAAGAGGATTCATTTATTTAATTATCCAGTATTCCCAGAGCTTAATCATCCAGGGCAATGACTCTTGGAGACATCAACACGCATCCACTTATATCTTCTTTCCCTTCCATTACCTCAATGTTTACTCTATCTTTTGGATATGATGTCAATAGATCTGTAGAGTTTGTATTACCACACGCTTTTTGTCCACTTTGAAATCTCCTCCTCGGAATTGATGCAATCATTGTCATTGAAGAGAATATACCAACACTTGAATTCCCATATTTCTTTGGTGATGATTTTGAATTAGTTATGATGTTCGATGTCAGATTTTACCTCATCACCTGCACCTAAGTCATCCTCATGACTATTTGATTGAACATCGACATCTTCACCATTGAATTTGATCCTCACTCTGCATGGATGATTGATTCAAGCCCACATTGAAATCTACAATTATAAATTTAAATTTATAAATCAATCTGATCTAGCATTTTCTTAGCACTGGATTCTATCCATCAAACTTATCAAGATAAGCCAAACTAAATTTGACAAAACCGTGTAATTTTTCCTTCTCTCGAAGTAATAAATAAAAATTGAACGAACGAAGGAAGCAAAACATGGAAAAACACTTAAATGGCTCAACTAATCTATATTCTACACAATGAAAAGAAAAAATTGGCTCTCACTCTATTTTCTTTTTGTTAATATTATGACCTCAACCAAAGATAAAGTTTATACATTATATATTGCTTTAGGTCCCAATGGGAATTCCCTTTCAAGTGGCAATAAAATGCTTTTCTTTCATAGGATTTATACATTATTTATTGCTTTAGGTCTCATAATGGGAATTCCCTTTCAAGTGGCAATGAAGTGATTTTCTTTCATTTATACATTATATATTGCTTTAGGTCCCATAATGGGAATTCCCTTTCAAGTGGCAATGAAATGCTTTTCTTTCATAATTGCATGACTGTGTGAATATTCATAATTTCATGACACTGAATATTGTACATGAGCTACTTCCTTGGTGACTAAGTTTTTTACCAATATTTTTTATCACAGCCTTTGTGAGGATGACTCAACTTTTAAGTTTAAAATTTTTTCATTGTGTTCTAGGGCAAATATGCACATATGCATGTGAAGTTCTAGGTAAGACGTCTGGTTCAACTTAGCGCAAACTTCGATTTTGTCCTTTTGGGTACGAAAAGTACCATAGGCCACCTCTAAAGCTCAAGCTGCCTCCGGATCATTTGGGTTTTGTGTATCACTAACTTTTAGATTATAATGTTGGTTTACACTTACACATGGGAATAGAAATTAAAAAATAAGATGCAAGATAGCAGAATTTGGAGATTAATGAGAAATAACAAATTTGTTAGCATCAGATTAAGGGAATGAACCTGCCATGTCTCACACGGTTACTTCTTTCTTGGTGATACAGTTGTTCCTTGTGGAGGATGCAATTGTTGTCAGCCCACAAAACAAAACAACACTAACACTTATCAAAATGGTTCCGCTTTTCTTTACTTTGTAGGGGATGTTGGTAGTTTTTTAAAAGAGAAGAAGAGAACATAGACAGATGTCCATTTAGAATAAATTGTCTATTCAAACAGGATTTGTCTTAGTGTGACTTTGCCTCTGTGCTTAATCCGGTGAAAAATTTTGAGGTAAAATCTTGGTTTTTGTTATTCAAACTGGTTTTTTGACTCTATATATGGATTCAACACCCTCAAAAACCTGTAAGGCACTTCGATTGTGAAAAGTTAGCAATCAAACTTCTCTTTTCAATAAATTCCTACCAGAATTTAGAGAAATTACACCGTAAAAAGTCACCGTAAAAGCCTTCAAAAAATTCCACTCACCTTGCCCTCGATTCAAAATAAATCAAACAAGGAACACTAACACTTGTCAAAATGGACCTCGCCTTTCTTTACTTTGTAGGGGATGTTGGTAGTTTTTAAAAAGAGAACATAGATGGACGTCCATTTAGAATAAATTGCCTATTCAAAATAAATCATTGGTTGTTAGTGGCAATTTTAAAGATCATACAATCTTCCAGCGTCTTATAAAATCATCTATAGAAAAGCTTTTGAATTAAAAAAAGGTGTGTTGTCTATAGAAAAGCTTTTGAATTAAAAAAAGTGTGATGCTTAAGTCGTCTATTTGTATAAAAGCAAAAAAAAAAAAAAAAGAGCCAAAAGTAACGATTATTCCACCTACTTTTAACTGGCCATCAACAGGTTTAATCTTAACATTTAATCACGGAATTATCTGCAAATTTAAATAGATTGTATCGTTATGACTTATATCTTTAGACTACTCAAACCATTTCTTTTAATATTCAGACTATGTCATTAGATTACTCTTTTATAACATTTTTACTTATTGTATATTATATATAAAAATGTAAATTATAAATATTTAATGTTGAATTTATATTTAATGGAGTGATATTAAATTTTTGAAAGTGTAAATTAATATTGTTAATAATTAAAATATTTTAATTATAATTTTTTTTCAAATAAATATTAAAATAATTATTATGATTAACTATTGAATATTTTGATTATATATATTAATATTCAATTTTAAAGTTATGATCGAGGGAGACACCAAATTGGTGTATTTGACCTCCTTGTTTGTGGGACATAAGGAAATTGGTGCATGAGACCTCCTTATTTGTGGGACACAAGGGTTCCACCTCCGCAATTGGTGTATTTAACCTTCTTGTTTGTGGGACATAAGGAAATTGGTGCATGAGACCTCCTTATTTGTGGGACACAAGGGGTCCACCTCCGCACTACCTCTTGTGGCCAAATTGGTGTATGAGACCCCCTTATTTGGGGGACACAAGGGGCCCACCTCAGTTCTACACCTCTAAGGAGGAAACACATACTCTTAACCATTAGGCCCACTTAAATTGTATTAAATATTTCCTTTGTTTTCTAATAAAAATATTGATGCGTAGGTTTTCATAATTATTTTATTTTTCGATATTTACAAAAAAACTTTTATTTTAATCAATATTAAAATATTTTATTATTAATAATATTTTTTTATCAATTTAAAGATTATGTAACTTCTCCATATATCATATTAAATTATAAAAATTGGTGTAGGAGACCCCCTTATTTGTGGGACACAAGGGGCTCACCTCAGTGCTACATCTCTAAAGAGGAAACACATACTCTTAACCATTAGGCCCACTTAAATTGTATTAAATATTTCTTTTATTTTCTAATAAAAATATTGATGTGTAGGTTTTCCTAATTATTTTATTTTTCGATATTTACAATATACTTTTATTTTAATCAATATTAAAATATTTTATTATTAATAATATTTTTTATCAATTTAAAGATTATGTAACTTCTTCATATATCATATTAAATTATAAAAATTGTCAATAATATAATAATATTTTGAACGAGGAAATTTTGATTAATTAATATTTAATATAAATTTAATTTATTTAATTAATAATAGTGATTTAACTATTATTTGTGGGACACAAGGGGTCATTAAGATATGTTTTATGATATTTAAAACAGTATCCCAAGAATAAAGGTTATTGTGAACGACTATAAACTTCTAAGAGAATGAATTATGATCTATTAGACATCTGTGAAAAAAATACAAGAGGTATCCCTTATGGAAGTGGAAGTGGAAGAGGCCCAACATTTAGCAAAGAGATAGCTAATGCATATAGGCAAATAAGGGTTCTTACTGAGCTTATAACTAATCCTAGTTGGATGGATTGGAAAGAAGACGATGTCTTCTCATTATTCTAGTGTACAATGTCTTCTCATCATGATGGTTGAAGACATAAAATGATATTTGCTACAAAGTGTTTAACAAAGTTGTCATATGGTCTCATCAAACTACAAAACAATTTCCTCTCATTACTTTATTGTATGATGTCTTCTTATGATTTTCCATTCTTGAAATTGTGATAGTTGAAGAAACAAAATGTATTAGTTACAAAGTGTTTAACAAAGTTGTCATAGGGTGCCATTAAACTACAACAATAATAGGCATTGCGTGATAAATAATTCTATGATTTTGGGATAATAAGATCTCACAACTCAATTTCCTTCCAAAATATTGCTATAGTTATGTTGTTTTTCATATTGATTTCATCTTTGGTCAATTTCGAATTAGACGATGACTATTGTAATTAAGATGGCGATAAGACATTCTTAAATCTTGTATTTTGTTTTTTGTAACATTCATTTTTGGATACTTTTAACAATTTGTTAATTTATAACATTTTAATGTTATATGTCCATTAAATTTGTATTGGTTCATTTTCAATAGTTTATACTTTTCACAACTTTTGTAATTTAATTGAATAAGTCATTGTTTCATTATCAATCAATACTTTCTTGTTACTAACTTACCTCTAAGTTTTTTTAATGCAAATTAGATCCCTTTTCATTATTTTAACCAAATTTTGATTATGATTTTTTAAACAAAAAAATTCCTTTGATCTCATAATTCCTTGTGACATTTATTTTTAAATATTCTATATTTTTATTAAATATTCCATATTTTTATTAAATATTCCATATTTTTATTCAATATTCCATATTTAGGTCAATAGACCTTTTTGAATCAGGTCACTCACATTTTCATCCACCCTTTTGTTGTGCCCCTGACATCTCTCTGCCGCTAAAATTAGTTAGGTTATGTAGGTTTGCCAAATTTAATTGCACTTTTTTGTGAGACACGATGTTGGGAAATCAAATTTGCCTTCCCATTCGTGAGGTTGGCATTGGAAAATGTAACAGTTGTGATATTTTGCGAGAAAACAACATTGGAGAATGTAAGAGTTTTGATATTATGCATGAAAAGAAGACAACGGTTGTGATATTTGGCAAGAGAACAAGTTGCAGGGCTTGTATTTAGTAGTGTCGATAATTATTGTAGAATTACCTTTGTCATCCTTGAGAATTTTCATGTGAGGAATCTTTCTTAAGGGTTGCTTCATCACCTCTAGTAATATTTATTTATTGTACCTTTTCCCTTCTTATTAGCACGGTACATTCTTATTTGATTACCTAAGCAGTATCTATAAGTATATTTTTGACAACTGGTTCCATATTACAGATTAACTCTTCAAAATGAAGCTGGATATCGTACTCCAATACCCTACAGGTGGCATCATACAAATTTTTCCTTGATAGATTAACAATATTTGAATTTGAGCCATCGCCATTTTTCCTCCTGTGTTGTTTTAGCTTGAATTGCTCAAAGTTCCTAATTTTTTTATTTGTGGTATCCTTGAGTGCCTTGTCACATCTTTGAGCATTCGATGCATCCACTCCATTATGAAAATCCACACATATTTCATTCGCTAATTTCAGGTGAAGCTTACAGATTTTAGACGAAGAATGAAAGTTGAGCCAACTTCTTATTTCTGCTAGATTTATTAAGGACAATCTCAGCGCTAAGCACCTTGTGTTGTTTCTTTGGATTAAATATGTGTTTCGTTTCATCCTGCATGCCACCTGTGCAGCATTTGGGGATTTGATGAAACCCACATATACAGGGTTTCGCCCATCTCCATGACAAATAATATAATACTGTACAAGAACAAAAAATGATTAATCTTGCTCTTGAATGAACTGAGATCAAGTTTTATGTTGAAAGTGATTTAAAAATTTCCAATGAAATAAATTACAAGCACATGAGAGGACTTTAGGAATGTTACTCAGTGAGGTGAACTTTTATGCGCCTTACCTATAAGAGGATTCATTTATTTAATTATCCAGTATTCCCAGAGCTTAATCATCCAGGGCAATGACTCTTGGAGACATCAACACGCATCCACTTATATCTTCTTTCCCTTCCATTACCTCAATGTTTTCTCTATCTTTTGGATATGATGTCAATAGATCTATAGAGTTTGTATTACAACACGGTTTTTGTCCACTTTGAAATCCCCTCCTCAGAATTGATGCAATCATTGTCATTGAAGAGAATATACCAACACTTGAATTCCCATATTTCTTTGGTGATGCTTTTGAATTAGTTATGATGTTCGATGTCAGAATTTACCTCATCACCTGCACCTAAGTCATCCTCATGACTATTTGATTGAACATCGACATCTTCACCATTGAATTTGATCCTCACTCTGCATGGATGATTGATTCAAGCCCACATTGAAATCTACAATTATAAATTTAAATTTATAAATCAATCTGATCTAGCATTTTCTTAGCACTGGATTCTATCCATCAAACTTATCAAGATAAGCCAAACTAAATTTGACAAAACCGTGTAATTTTTCCTTCTCTCGAAGTAATAGATAAAAATTGAACGAACGAACGAAGCAAAACATGGCAAAACACTTAAATGGCTCAACTAATCTATATTCTACACAATGAAAAGAAAAAATTGGCTCTCACTCTATTTTCTTTTTGTTAATATTATGACCTCAACCAAAGATAAAGTTTATACATTATATATTTCTTTAGGTCCCAATGGGAATTCCCTTTCAAGTGGCAATAAAATGCTTTTCTTTCATAGGATTTATACATTATTTATTGCTTTAGGTCTCATAATGGGAATTCCCTTTCAAGTGGCAATGAAATGATTTTCTTTCATTTATACATTATATATTGCTTTAGGACCCATAATGGGAATTCCCTTTCAAATGGCAATGAAATTCTTTTCTTTCATAATTGCATGACTGTGTGAATATTCATAATTTCATGACACTGAATATTGTACATGAGCTACTTCCTTGGTGACTAAGTTTTTTACCAATATTTTTTATCATAGCCTTTGTGAGGATGACTCAACTTTTAAGTTTAAAATTTTTTCATTGTGTTCTAGGGCAAATATGCACATATGCATGTGAAGTTCTAGGTAAGACGTCTGGTTCAACTTAGCGCAAACTTCGATTTTGTCCTTTTGGGTACGAAAAGTACCGTAGGCCACCTCTAAAGCTCAAGCTGCCTCCGAATCATTTGGGTTTTGTGTATCACTAAATTTTAGATTATAATGTTGGTTTGCACTTAGACATGGTGTTACACCATTTTTTGGTCATCTAACCTATTATCATTAGATGGACCCAAGTACACCATGTAAGACCAATTTTACCCTAAGTAAAATTGCTTTCACTATGTAAAATAACTTAATAAACCACATTTATTAGGTTGTTTATGGTCTAAACAGAAAACCCCAAAAGGAAATATTAAACAAACCTATTTTGTTTAATTTTCCTCATGGAATACTTAATTAAACCATAATTTAATTATTATTCCCAGTCATGTTTAACCCAAAAACAAAAAAATTAATTAGATAAACCTTTATTTATCTTATTATTTTCTAGGAATAATTATTTAAATCTTATTTAGATAATATTCCTTGTTAAATATGACCAAATCACCCACAAATAATCAAATAAATCATTATTTATTTGATTATCTTTCAACCACTTCCTTAAAAAGATAAATAAATCATTTATTTATTTATTTTTGACAAATAAAGGGATTTGACCCAAGTCAAATACCTTTTCCCTCCAACAAACATAATAAAATATTCCATAAAAGGTGGATCTAGATTTGGTTAACATTATTTTAATCATGCACCAAGATCTAGAATGACCCAATATTTTGTTATAAATAGGAGGGTTATTCCTACCATTCTTCACCTTTTGTTGCCTATTAGATCACTCTGGATCTATACACTTGGTCACATTTTTCTACATTATTTGTTGTGTGAGCTCCCTTTGAGTTCTATCTTTGTCTGGATTTTCTACACCAACAAGAGAGAGAGATTATAGATCTGAAGTGCTGAGGACTTCCAAGAACCCATCCCATTGAGGAGAATTGGAAACGTCTTCTTGTTTTCCTCCCAGGTGCCTTTAATACAAAAAATTCTTTCAAAAATTTTTCTTGTCTTGTCTATTGGATATATGGATCAAACCCTTCTTTTTACTGCTTAATGTCTTTCTATGCATAGATCTGGTTTTTTGCAGCTCTTGTCTTGATCAACTAACTGCAGATCTGAAGATATTGGCAGCCATTTTTGTTGTTAAGGCTATTAGTTATGCGTAGCTAAAGTGGTCTTTTTTCGTACACTTCGACAAAGGATTCATACTAACACATGGGAATAGAAATTAAAAAATAAGATGCAAGATAGCAGAATTTGGAGATTAATGAGAAATAACAAATTTGTTAGCATCAGATTAAGGGAATGAAACTGCCATGTCTCACACGGTTACTTCTTTCTTGGTGATACAGTTGTTCCTTGTGGAGGATGCAATTGTTGTCAGCCCACAAAACAAAACAACACTAACACTTATCAAAATGGTTCCGCTTTTCTTTACTTTGTAGGGGATGTTGGTAGTTTTTCAAAAGAGAATATAGATAGATGTCCATTTAGAATAAATTGTCTATTTAAAATGGAGTTGTATTTAGTGTGACTTTTTGAAGTTTCAAGTGCCGGAATCTGGTGAAAATTTTTGAGGTAAAATCTTGGTTTTTGTTATTCAAACTGGTTTTTTGACTCTATATATGGATTTAGCACCCTCAAAAACCTCTAGGGCACTTCGACTGTGCAAAGTTAGCAATCAAACTTCTCTTTTCAATAAATTCCTGTCGGAATTTAGAGAAATTACACCGTAAAAAGTCACCGTAAAAGCCTTCAAAAAATCGCACTAAAGACTACTCGATTCAAAATAAATCAAACAAGGAACACTAACACTTGTCAAAATGGACCTCGCCTTTCTCTACTTTGTAGGGGATGTTGATAGTTTTTAAAAAGAGAACATAGATGGACGTCCTTTAGAATAAATTGCCTATTCAAAATAGATCATTGGTTGTTAGTGGCAATTTTAAAGATCATACAATCTTCCAGCGTCTTATAAAATCATCTATAGAAAATCTTTTGAATTAAAAAAAGGTGTGTTGTCTATAGAAAAGCTTTTGAATTAAAAAAAAGTGTGATGCTTAAGTCGTCTATTTGTATAAAAGCAAAAAAAAAAGAGCCAAAAGTAACGATTATTCCACCTACTTTTAACTGGCCATCAACAGGTTTAATCTTAACATTTAATCACGGAATTATCTGCAGATTTAAATAGATTGTATCGTTATGACTTATATCTTTAGACTACTCAAGCCATTTCTTTTAATATTCAGACTATGTCATTAGATTACTCTTTTATAACATTTTTACTTATTGTATATTATATATAAAAATGTAAATTATAAATATTTAATGTTGAATTTATATTTAATGGAGAGATATTAAATTTTTGAAAGTGTAAATTAATATTGTTAATAATTAAAATATTTTAATTATAATTTTTTTTCAAATAAATATTAAAATAATTATTATGATTAACTATTGAATATTTTGATTATATATATTATTATTCAATTTTAAAGTTATGATCGAGGGAGACACCAAATTGGTGTATTTGACCTCCTTGTTTGTGGGACATAAGGAAATTGGTGCATGAGACCTCCTTATTTGTGGGACACAAGGGGTCCACCTCCGCAATTGGTGTATTTGACCTCCTTGTTTGTGGGACATAAGGAAATTGGTGCATGAGACCTCCTTATTTGTGGGACACAAGGGGTCCACCTCCGCACTACCTCCTCTGGCCAAATTGGTGTATGAGACCCCCTTATTTGGGGGACACAAGGGGCCCACCTCAGTGCTACACCTCTAAGGAGGAAACACATACTCTTAACCATTAGGCCCACTTAAATTGTATTAAATATTTCCTTTGTTTTCTAATAAAAATATTGATGCGTAGGTTTTCATAATTATTTTATTTTTCGATATTTACAAAAAAACTTTTATTTTAATCAATATTAAAATATTTTATTATTAATAATATTTTATTATCAATTTAAAGATTATGTAACTTCTCCATATATCATATTAAATTATAAAAATTGGTGTATGAGACCCCCTTATTTGTGGGACACAAGGGGCCCACCTCAGTGCTACATCTCTAAAGAGGAAACACATACTCTTAACCATTAGGCCCACTTAAATTGTATTAAATATTTCTTTTATTTTCTAATAAAAATATTGATGTGTAGGTTTTCCTAATTATTTTATTTTTCGATATTTACAATATACTTTTATTTTAATCAATATTAAAATATTTTATTATTAATAATATTTTTTATCAATTTAAAGATTATGTAACTTCTTCATATATCATATTAAATTATAAAAATTGTCAATAATATAATAATATTTTGAACGAGGAAATTTTGATTAATTAATATTTAATATAAATTTAATTTATTTAATTAATAATAGTGATTTAACTATTATAAGTTAAATTGTTATTATTAATTAAATAAATTAAATTTATATATATAATGATGATGATGATGATGGTGGTGGTTAACGTCCACCAAGAAAAAACTTTGGTCTATTTAGTTTGTTTTAAATTTTTGCTTCTATGCTCAAAGAGCTTGGAGAGAAGCGTCTCGAACTCACTATAATTTTGACATGCTAAAAGGCTAGGAAAGTCAGTATTGCAACAAAGATTATGAAACGAAGATCTAATGGGGTGTACGCAGGGCACTCTAAGAGGAAGTGATTTTCATACTCAATGTTCATATTCTCACTGAGATGGCAGATCATTTCCACCCATGGTGTTTTAAGAACAGCCCACCAACCTGTCTCACTATGGAGCTCATGAGAGTTTGTTCTTATCTTAGCTATATTAATTTTTTTCTTTGAGCTAGTTAAAATAGAGAGATAATTTTGATCTTCTAGAGTGGGGTTGATGACCTCCTTGTAATATCCTAATTTTATTTTAGCCTCTAAATCTTTCTCACACCACATTTTCTCTTTAAATTTAGAAGTAAAAATATTTTTAATGTTATTAATATTTTGCAATGCAACATTTTCGTTGATCTCCCATTGGTTGAATAAGGCCCTGGTATCTTTATACCAACCTCATTTGAGACTTAGGTGGTTTTCGCTAGAATTTAAAGCTAGCTTAGGAAGTCTAAGGTCTCCCATGTTATTGATGCTTGTACAACATGAGCCTAGTCATAGCTAGGCTCTCGATAGGGGATAGACCCACTTCTATAAGGAGAATAGGATAGGGTGTATTGCTTTTAATTTTGAGTGCTTTTAACTATGAAAATTTTACAATAATTAAATTTATTCACTGAGAATAGAGAAACTCATTTTATGAACTTCGTAACTATAGGAATATTACTTGATATGACATTTCTTATGATCAAAACTAATGGAATGTCACTTTATAGGATGATTGAAAATTTTGTAAGGTAAAAGAAAAGGCATATGATAAAGAAAAGATCATACACCCTCGAGATGATTTTAGAAAGCACCCCATCACGACTGCAAAATCATGAAGATTCAAAGTCGTTGAATAGGTTCAACATAATTTTTTAAGGCTTGGAGCCCCAATGATGCCATGGTAAGAACACATAATGAATACTGATTAGTTATATTTGAGCTCTGAGCCTTGATAACAGAAAATAAAATTGATAATTTATTATTAAAAATGGGTTAGATAACATTACCTAAATGAAGTAGGCATGCAATCGTTGTCACATTCATAACTTGATGCAAGCATCATTAGCATGCATGAGCTTTCCGTGCCAAGTAAAAGACTCCTGCACATTGAAAAAAAACCTCACCATCTCACATTTTGGTAATTGCAAAAAAATTGGTTGAGCACCAAAGCATGAAGAAATCCAAGCTCTTATTTTTGTTATGCGGTGAAGTTCATCTCTAGATATTGGGATCCCCATTGTTATAGAGCCTAGGACTTTTCTTGTGTGACGTTGCAACTTCCAGTCATGGTTGAGGAGATGCATACAAATTCTATGTGAACTGCTCATATTGTATTTGAAAATACTGAATAGTGAACATTCTACATCTTGTGTTAGTTTTTAATTTTGTGTTCCAGAGACCTTGACAGTTTCCACTTTTCTTTTATTCTATTCAATTGTGGTAGTGACTGTGATTGTTGTGTCTAAAGAGAATTCTCAATCACAGAATCTAGTCATCCTGGGCTTACTTGCAGCCTCAAAATTTATGTTGCTTACCATTGTATGGAGTAGCTGCTTAATAGCTGGAAGATATGATATTTGAGATGTTGGCAACTAAAAAATGATGATGAAACCTCTCACACTCACTAAAAAATTGAGACTCTGTGGTATTTTTTCATTCTAAAACTTGATTACAGGTTGTTGATATTTTTAATTTAAGATTAAGAGTGTATGGTTTTCTATAGATTCTAAAACTATAAGAGAGATTATCGTTATCTGGAATGATATATCTATTTACCATCAAATTTTGATTGAACCTAGTTAACTTCATGTAATCAATGTCAACTCAGGAAAATCAAACTTTTTTTTTAAATGGAACTAAGTTAAGAAAAATAAACCTACTTATTTCTACTAAAGATCTATTTCATTCATTATCTCAAAATGCAAAGAAACATACTCTCACCTGAAACAATTTGTTTGTGCAAAAAGTGTTCCTTTTGGTTGTCACCTTTTGTTGGGGAGAACTGGTAATATTATTTTGTTATCTGTATTTAGATTGTTCTTTAACCAAGAGGTTTTATAATGATCAGTTAGAGGAATACCATTTCCAAACAATGACCAACTTCTCATCCTAATTGTAGGTTTTAACCCTGTACAGAAATTATCTACAAACGAATCTTAAAACAGAAAATAAACAATAGTGAGAGCATAAGATAGATATTTTCCCCTGGATCCCAAATCAAGATGACCAGCTTGATTTTTCATTATATTCCTTTTAGTGTTACAACACATATATATACATGTCGAAGCATACATAAACCCCAATCCATTAACCCTGGATTAGAACATAACTGTAGTTCCCTTGACCGGATCTACAAAATACCAGGGGCCAAAAACCATCGTAACCCAAAACCATGTTCAAACCCATGCACAAAACCATGGGCGGTTCTGCCCACCAAAAAATAAGGCCCAGATTTTTTTTCACATCACTAGTCGTGGAAATAATATAACACATACCCAACATTCTCCCACTTGTTGTTTTCTTTCCGTAGGGGGCCACAGGAGAGCTTAGTCATTAGCCTAGTTCTGCAACACCCATTGTTTCTCTACACCAAGAGAACTTCTTAGTGCTCACAAACTTTTTCAAAGTATCTGCAACATTCTTCAAGGTGTCCACCTTTACCAGCAACACCCTTTTAGCCTCAATCATATCTCTCACAAAGTGATATTGAACATCAATGTGATTTGTCTTTGAATGATATGAAGGGTTCTTAGCCAAAAAAATTGCACTTTGGCTATCACAGTCTATCCTTATAGCTTGCTGCACGAACCCCATACTTGAACACAATCTCTACAACCAAACTTCTTCCTTGCTTGCATGAGTGGCTGCTATGTATTTTGCCTCTGTAGTTGAAAGAGCCACTACAGACTATCTTTTACTCATCCAACTGACTGCACCTCCAAATAGGCCAAACACATACCCACTTGTAGATCTTCTTTGGTCCAGATCTCCAGCCCAGTCTGCATCAACAAAACCACGCATGTCCAACACTCTTTCCAATCCTGGTCTTCCCTGGTATCACAAGCCATAATCACTAGTGCCACGCAAATATTTGAAAACACGCTTCACTGTTGTCCAAAGCTCCTTCCCTGGGTTTGACATAAACCTGCTCAATACTCCCACTGCATGTGCAATGTCTGGTCTATTATAGACCATTTCATACATCAGGCTACCCACTGTACTTGCATATGGAACACGGGACATATCCTCCTCTTCCTCTTGTGTCTTGGGACACTGTTCAGCAGACAACTTTACACCTATAAGAATTAGAACATTCACCGGTTTACTATCCTGCATAGTGAACCTCTGCAATATAGTCTCGACATACTTCCTCTGGTTTAACCAGAGCTTCCTCTTTGCCCAATCTCTCTTAATTTCCATGCCCAAAATATATTTTGCAACACCAATATCCTTCATGTCGAATTTGGAGAACAGTTGGGTCTTCAAATCTTGGATAATTTCTTTGTCATTTCCAATCAACAGCATATCATCCACATACAACACCAAATATATAACATGGTCACCAATTAATTTAAAATAAACACAGTGATCCTCCTTACTTCTGGTGAAGCCAAGTCCCTGTATATAGGTATCAAATTTCTAATACCATATCCTTGGTGACTGTTTTAACCCATACAAAGACTTCTTTAACCTGCATACCAGTTATTTCTTCCCCTTCACCATAAAGCCTTCATGTTTTTTCATGTAGATCTCCTCTTCCAGATCCCCGTGAAGAAATGATGTCTTCACATCCATCTATTCTACCTCAAAATAAAATGTAGCAGCAACAGATAAAAGTAATCTAATAGAAGTAACTTTGGCAATAGGAGAAAAAATATCACCAAAATCAATTCCCGACACCTGGGAATAACCTTTTGCTACCAACCGAGCTTTGTATTTCTCCACCTTTCCTTCTACATTCATCTTCTTCTTAAACACCCATTTTCTCTCGATGGGCTTCCTTCCAGCCGGAAACTCCACCAGATCCCATGCCTCATTTTTATGCAAGGATTCCATTTCATCAACCATGGCCTCCTTCCATAGTTTTCCATCCTCTGAATCTACTACCACCCTGAAATTTATGGGATCATCATCAGTTATAGTTAAAGAAAAATTTGAACAGAAAGCAGATGGACTATACCTTTCTGGTTGTCTTCTTTCTCGAGCTGATCTTCTCACAGCTGGAGTTTGTGGCTCTTCCTCTTCTGAGTCTTCTTCTGTTGTAGAGTCTGATTCATCCTTTTTTAGCTCAAACTCTATCTTCTCAGGTTCCTTTGGTAGGACTTCATGTTTAACAACATCTTTCACCTTTCTAAACACCACATCTCAGTTGTACACAACCTTCCTTGTTTCCGGGTTCCAAATCTTGTAACCCTTTAAACCATCCTTATACCCAATAAATATGCACCTTTCAGATTTATTATCCAACTTGGTCCTTTTCTCCTTTGGAACATGTACATATGCATCACATCTAAATACTCTCAGATGTGAAAGAGAGGGTTTATTACTAGTCCATACCTCATGTGGATTATTATCCTCCAACGTTGATGAAGGTGATCTATTAACCAAGTAACATGCAGTCTCCACTGCCTCTACCTAGAATTATTGTCCTAACCCGGTACCACTGAGCATGCTTCTTGCCTTTTCCATCAGCGTTCTGTTCATTCTTTCTACAACTCCGTTTTTTTGAGGTGTGTATGAAGTAGTATTCTATTGTGTTATACCACACTTTTTACATAACTCTTCAAATTCCTTCTTACAGAACTCCCCACCATTATCTATCCTTAACACCTTTATCTTCTTCTCTTTCTAGTTTTCCACCAGAGCCTTAAATTCGCTAAATTTGTCAAAGACTTCAGATTTCTTCCTCAAGAAATATAACCATGTATTCCTTGAGAAGTCATCTATGAATGAAACATAGTACACATACTTACCCAACGATGGAACCGACACAGGTCCAAACACATCACTATGCACAAGCTCTAATATCTTGTTTGACCTCTTAGCACCAGAAGGAAAACTCACTCGATTCTGCTTCCCATATACACAATGTTCACAGAAATTGAAATCCAGAGAGAAATTAGACATACCTTCTACCATACCATTTCCATGTAGTATCCGAAGGCCCTTCTCTCCAATATGTCCAAGCCTTTGATGCCATAACATGGTCTTTTCTCCAAAGACCGCTAGGCTTTTCACTCCACCTTTAGGAACCACAGAACTATTGCACCCATCAATAACAGTGTTGCCCTGAAGCTTGTACACAGTTCCAATCCGAACTCCCTGCATTTATACTAGTGCTCCCCAAAACATCTTACAGATATCTTTCTCAAACACTGTTTTTACACCTGCATCATCCATCTTGCTTACAAAAATCAAATTTCTAGCCAATGCATGAATATGCAGAACACCAGGAAGTGTTCTAATCCTTCCACCTTGCAGCTTCAGCTTGACTTTTCCACGTCCGACGATTCTGACCTTCCTATCATCCCCTAGGAAGACATCACCACCATCATATTTCTCATACTCACAAAACCACTCCCTATGGGGAGTGAAGTGAAAGGATGCACCCGAGTCAATCAACCATGACTCATGATCTACATGTGTATTTGAATAAGAAGCCAAATACACATCCCCACCTTCATCCGAGGTGTTTTTTGCTTCTGCAGAAGGAGCATTATCAGGTCCCTTTCCTTTCTCAGGAGCTTTAGATCTGCAGTCCTTTTTGTAGTGCCCTTCCTTTCCGCATTTCCAGCACACCTTTGCAAACTTTCCGGGAGATTTAGATCTCCCTCTAGATTTAGATCTCCCACTCGAAACCTTATTCTTATTTCTATTTTGGGACCTTCCTCGTACAAATAAGGCATCTCCATTTTGACCCTCCATATTTATCCATCTCATTTCCTCCGATAGCAAGGTTGAGAAAATGTCATCAAAATTCAAGGTAGTTGTATTACTACCTATTGCAATAACCATACTATCCCACAAGTTTGGTAGAGAAAACAAAAAACTGATGCACTTATCTTCATCTAAGATTTTAATATCAACAAATGACAGTTGTCTTACCACAGTACTGAAGGCGTTCAGATGCTCTGTCACCGAGTCTCAATCCTTCATCCTCAGGTTATATAGCTTTTTCCGCATGAACAATTTATTCACCAGAGACTTAGATTGGTACAAAGTCCCAAGCTTGTCCCACAAATTCTTCGCCGTAGCTTCCCTAGATACATTCAACAATACCGAATCTGACACACACAATCATATTGTGCTTTTCGCCTTCCGATCCAACTTCTTCCAGTCTTCATCTGACATTGTCGTCGGTTTAGTACCTGGATCTACCGCGATCCATTGATCTTTATCGATCAGCAGGTCCTCCATCTTGAGCTTCCACAACTCAAAACCCTGACCATTAAATTTATCTATCTCTATCTTTCCGCTACTCTCCATCTTCTTTCACCACAAGAATCTTCCCGCAAATCTCCCACAGAACAAGGTCTACCACATGCCCGAAAAAAAAACCCCTCAGTAGCAAAGGCATCCCCTTGAAGCTGAAATTGCTCTGATACCAAATGTAGTTTTTAACCCTGTACAGAAATTATCTACAAACGAATCTTAAAACATAAAATAAACAATAGCGAGAGCATAAAACATAAAACAGATAAACACATAGATTTTCCCCTGGATCCCAAATCGGGACGACCAGCTTGATTTTTCATTATATTCCTTCTAGTGTTACATCACATATATATACATGCCGAAGCATACATAAACCCCAATCCATTAACCCTGGATTAGAGCATAATCGTAGTTCCCTTAACCGGATCTACAAAATATCAGAGGTTGAAAACCATCGTACCCCAAAACCATGTGCAAACCCATGCACAAAACCATGGGCAAGTCTACCCACCAAAAAATAAGGCCCAAATTTTTTTTAGTTTGACTAGTCATGGAAAGAATATAACACATACCCAACACTAATAGTAAGAAATCGCTCCTTCTGTTCTTCACCCGTATAACTTTGGCACGATGTGCCATATCATGTTGCTTTCCATGAGTTAATGGCCGCAATCCCTCGTAACAATTTGTTGTGGAAATTTTGGAAATTAACTTGGTCACAACATGATGGTCATTGAAAGTTTTTCACGACATAGAATAGCGATTTTGAATGATGAGTTGAAATAGTGAAAATGCAATTGCTATTTTCTCAACAGGGAAGCAAAGAAATCGTTCTTTTTACTCTTCATCCAAATCACTCAAAATAATATTATATCATAAATAATTCCATTTTGAAAGATCCTTGGCAGCACTGCGTGAATTGTTGAGACAAAACCTAGAACGTGAAGCTTCATGTGCAGTTAGAGATTGGTCATAATTTCTTGGTCAACCAATGAAGAAATTTCTTGCAATTGAAATTATTGGTTTGATTTCTTGGGACACAATTGTTCTGATTTGAAAAAACAATAACTCTTCAGAAGGTTAACAACAACAATTCATCATAAATTGTAATTGTTTATACACAGCTTTGTTAGCTCGTATTCATTGGTTCTCACAAGAAAACACCCTGCACTTGTATGCTTTTTGTTTTGGTTGTTTCTAAAGAATAAACCGATAGAGTTCCACAGCATACCATACAATATTCTCATAGCAGATTTGAAGTAGAGAAATGAAAATTGATGGTGGTGGGTGGTATATGAAGAGTAACATAATGTTTATTCTTCAATTTTACTAAGAACAGTTTTTTTTCATTTGTGATGGACCTTACCAAATGACATTATGTTCTTTCCTAGATGTACATAACAGGGAATGTTTCACTAACTATTTCTTTCTTAATTAAAAAAATCAAAATACAAGTTTTTCAATTTAACAATCTCATTGGTTTCTCTATGCACTTTTGGAGCAATTGCTAATTTATTGACGATTTCTTAAAAGGTCCCGGTGACGAGAATATCTACATTGATCAAAATTGTTGACTACTTTTTCTTCCTCTTCTGAATGAGTTGCAGAGTTACCTGCTACTGTAGAAATTTGAATAATTGATATATTATTCACCGAGATTCTCTTGATCACACACTATTTTAGCTTCATGCATAATACATAATCTCTTCTACCATTGATCATTAATTTCAGAAATAAAAACAATCACATGCGCACAATAAAATGATAAAAAATCACACATATGAACACAATATTTCATGGGAAAGCTTAAAGCTGAAAACCCCCAACTATATGTATATTATATGTCATAGAGATCATGTAATAATCATCATAAAAGGCTCCTCACAAGCTCTCAATACAATCTCCAATTGCTACACAATAATCAAGCTAGATCTACCAAAACACATGCTCTAATCTCACTACCCCTTTTGATAGCTGCCCACTCTACTTCGCAATCACTGCTGAAGAATGGCTCTTAATTAACTTGGAACCACCTGGCTTGTACTGCGCAATCCTCATTGGCATCTCCAATCACTGGTTGTTGCAAATCATGCAGAAGTATAGTCACAACTAATAGTCCGCCCCTTTCTTTCACCTATCATCTCTTGGTCTCCATTGAAAGCATCCATCGTGCTTGAAGTTAAGCGATGTAGTATTCAATTGAATAATGAGTTAATAATTAGTGAATTAATTAATAATTAATTCACCCCACTCATCACTAGTGTATTTTTCAGTTAGACTAAATACAACTAGTTCAACTAAGTTAAACCGAACACAACTCCATTAACTGTCTCATCAACTCCACCAAACTCTGCCACATGAGTTCTAACTGAAGTCAACCATGCAATAGCTCAACTAAACCCTAGGAATAGCGTAATTCCTTCTGTCAACTACATGTGCCACATCCGTAGCTCGAACTGAAGTGCTCCAAGAGGATAAGATAATGTTTATAGTCCAAATATTACTAAGAGCTAATAATATTCGACTGATCTATTTTTAGACTGGCAGTCTAAAAATAGACTCCGCCCAGTATGTCTAAAAATAGAGGTCCATCTATTTTTACCAACTTGACCAACCATCCACAAATAGCATCCTGCAACTCATAGACCATGATCCATATGTCTAAAAATAGACATAGTCTAAAAATAGACTTGCGCCAAAAATAGCCTGCGGGCCCACTTAGTGAAGGCAACTTATTTTCACTAAGCTCATCCTCTTGTTGCAATATCAACACTCCCTTTAAAAAAGATAAGGATTATCTGCCACCCCTATCTTGCCCCTATGGTATTCGAATTTTCTCCTGGTGAGCGCCTTCGTCAAGATATCAACATCCTGATCCTCTGTGGGAATGTATGAAAGTAACATGATCTTCCGCTACACACAATCTCTGATATGATGATATCGGATGTCAATGTGTTTAGATCTATCATGAAATACTAGATTAACTGAGAGTTTAATGCAACTCTGATTATCACAATAAATCACAGTAGGATCTAAGTGTGAACCGAACAACCCAACCAGGATCTTCCTCATCCATATAGCCTCGCATGCAGCCAAACTCGTTGCCATATACTCGGCCTCCGCTGAACTGAGTGCCACGGATCTCTGCTTCCTATTGTACCAAGAAACTGTTGTCGACCCGATCCTGAAAATCCCTCCAAATGTGCTCTTTCTGTCCGTTGGGCTCCCTACCCAATCTGCATCCGTGAAGCCACATAGCCTCACCTCATCTGATTGTCTGTACCATAATCCATATCCCGATGTGCCTTTGAGATATCTCAATACATGCTTTCTTGCCTTCCAAAAGAGCTTGGTAGGCTTAACCATAACTTGTAAAAGCTGGTTAACAACATAGCATATGTCAGGTCGTGTATTGACCATATACATAAGCGACCCCACCAACTGTCGATAAACAGTGGCATCCACTACCTCTGTCGAAGTAGCATCCTCCTTCCTCCATCTACTAGGAAGAGGAGTATCAACAAGCTTGCAGCCATGCATGTTGAACTTCTCCAGTATCTCCCGGGCATACTTACCCTAAGAAACAAACAGTCCACCATTGCGCTGCCAAATTTCCAATCCCGGGAAATAATGAAGGAGGCCCAAGTCCTTCATCTCAAACTCTTTTGCAAGATCCTCCTTGCATGAGAGTATCAACAACTCATCACCCGTCAAAATCAAATCATCTACATAAAGTACAATGATCAGCAACTTACCATCCACCACAATATGATATAGGTTAGGATCCGCCTCGCTCTTGGAGAATCCAAGTCCAGTGAAATAACTGTCTATCCATGTGTACCAAGCACGAGGTGCTTGTTTCAACCCATACAATGCTCTCTTGAGCCTGCACACATGCAACTCGCTGCTGAAGATCTCGAAACCTTTGGGCTGATCTATGTACACCTCCTCCTCAATCAACCCATTGAGGAACATAGTCTTCACATCCATCTAAAGAATGTGCCACCCCATCCGCGCTGAGAGAGTAAGAATCGTCCATATGGAAGAATACCTTGTGATAGGTTCAAAGGTTTCCTCATAAGCGATCCCCTCAATATGTGAAAAGCCTCAGGAAACAAATCTTGCCTTGTACTTCTCCACACTCCCGTCAGCTACTTGCTTCACTTTGTAGATCCATCTCGAACCCACCACTAATTTCCCTTCCGGCCTTGGGACAATATCCCATGCACTGTTTCTGACAATTGAATCATACTCTTCCACCATGGCATCTACCCATGCGGGATCCTCCACAACTTCCTCAAAAGAGGATGGCTCTATCACAATACACTTGCTCATAAGAGCCATGTATCCAGTATACCGATCAAGTGATTGTCTCTGTCTGCGATGTGATGTAGGTGCTCCTACAATCCTCTCTGCATCTTGAGCCAGTCGCTCAGCTTCGGTAGTGCGCTTCCGCCCTCTGATGGTTGGCGCTGCATGAGTGGTCTCTTCCACTCCATGAAACTCATCTTGTGGCTAATCCACATCATGAGGCTCATCCTTAGGAACTAATAGCTCCTCATATGCATGCAAGTGTGGCTCCCTCTCAAGCGAGCAATTCATGGCTTTCTCCTCATGAAATTTGATATCCCATCGCACAACAGTCTTCCCACTGTCTAGAAAATACACGATAGTTGTGGGCTGTTTCTGTATACCCCAAAAATATCCCAACCTTTACGGTCGGCTCCAGCTTCTTCCTATCATCCTTCGTCACATGAATGTAAACAGGTGAGCCAAAAATCTGCAAATGAGAAATATCAGGCTTCTTACCAAAAAACGCCTCTTCGGGTGTACTCATGCCAAGTACTCTGTGAGGACAACGATTTTGCACATAAACCGCAGTATTGCATGCCTCAGCCCACAAGTGTATGGGAAGGCCACGATCATGCAACATCGCTCGTGCGGCACCCGCAATCGTTTTGTTCTTTCACTCACCTTCGATACTGTTTGTGGGTTATGAGGTGCTATGAGCTGCGAATTCCTTCTGCCTTTGCAAAATCCCTTGAACTCGCTAGAGAATGAATTCACCACCATTGTCGCTCCTAAGAGCCTTCACCTGCTTCCATTTGATTCTTTCTCAACCGGTGCCTTGAACTCACAAAACTTTGAGTATGTCTCGCTCTTCTTCTGCATGAAGAAGATCCAACACTTACGAGAAAAATCATCAACAAATATCACATAGTACTGTGCTTTCTTTGTCGAAGCTACGAGAAAGTTCCACACGTGTACGTGACGAATTCTCTCAAGGATCATCATGGCGTGACTATCCTTCTCGTGAAAGGTGGCTTTCACAAATTTTCCCAAAGTACATCCGTTGCACTGATCTGACTGCGCAAGTGTACCTTTGGGAAGCCCGGTAGAAATATGCTGCAAAATTTCAAAGCACCATGGTGAAGATGGCCCAATCTCCTATGCCATAACTCACCCTCATCCCGGCTCACCACTCCTTCTACCTTGCCTTCCATTGCTGCGCAGCCATCTACCTGCAACTAATAAAGGTTCTTAACTCGAACCCCTATCCTCACGGTCTCCCACCCGGTTCCTTCTTGCGCAAGAAAACCTTTCCCTCGCTAAAGACAACATCATATCCCTTGTCTTCTAACATTGCCACAGAGATCAGATTCTTCTTCAATCCTGGAACATGCATCACTTCCTTCAATACGAAGGGTTTACCAGACTCCCTCTCAAAGGAAATGGTACCGATACCGGTCGCACTGTATCTACCATCATCGCGCATCTCCATGTGTACTCCAAGATCTTTCTCATCTAGATCAGTAAACAATTCTTGATCTCTTGTCATGTGAAAAGATGCACCACTATCAAGAAACCACACTGAACCCATCACAATTGAGAACAAGCATGAGGTCAATGAAAAATCCAGCTCAAACTGGGAGGCTAAGGCCTCTCCAGCTGTAGATCCAACAGCCTGCTTATTTTTCTTCTTCTGTGGACAATTAGTGGCTTAATGTCCGTGTCGGTGACAGTGAAAGCACTTCACCTTGGACATGTCCTGCTTCTTGCCTTTCGCACCGGATTGAGAAGCATTCTTCTTGCTCTTCCTCTTCCTTGCTTTGGCAGCCAAAGTGCAATTTTCTTCATCAGATTTCTTTGATGAAGATCCGTCCCTGGTACTTCGCCCTATCTCCTCTTGCACAAGATCCGACCAAAGTCGCTCCCATCCTGGCAATTTTTCCCGACCATTGATAGAGTCCTGATAGGAATGCCAAATCTTCGGAAGCTCAAGGAGATCCAAGCTCACCAAGTCCTCATCATCCACAGTAACCCCCACACTTCCCATCTCATCCCTACATTGGATGAACTTCATGAGGTACTTGGGCATACTGTCGCCTTTCTCCATTTTTATGTTTCTGAGTTTATCCTCGAGCGCCAACTTCCTCTGGTTGCTCTTGCTTTGAAATAAATCTATCAAAGATTTCCACATCATAAATGGAGAATCTTTACCATGAAGGCTGGATACTATGTGATCCTTCCCACCTTCCAACAGAATCCTTCGACACTTTGTTGTCTTCTTTTGCCATGCGTCAAGTACAGTAGCATCGCTAGAAGTAGGTTTTGGAATTTTTGCATCTATGAAATCCTTCAACCCATTGTCATCCAGCACCTCCCCCATCCTGTCCTTCCATGCAATATAATTCAAGCTGCACTCAAGGGCATACTCCAATTGCAATCCGTTGAAAGACATCTCAACTTCGACACCAAGAAAACACTGTTGCAAATTCGAATTCCACCAGCTTAAAACTCAACCGCTTCAATGTTCTATAATTTCTCCAATGATCAATATCGCTCCGATACCATGTAGAAATTTGAATAATTGATATATTATTCACCGAGATTTTCCTGATCACACACTATTTTAGCTTCATGCACAATACAGAATCTCTTCTACAATTGATCATTACATGCGGAAATAAAATCAATTGCATGCGCACATTAAAACCATAAACAATCACACATATGAACACGGTATTTCATGGGAAAGCTTAAAGCTGAAAACCCCAACTATATATATATTATATGTCATAGAGATCATGTAAAAATCATCATACAAAGCTCCTCACAAGCTCTCAGTACAATCTCAAATTGCTACACACTAATCAAGCTAGATCTAGCGAAACACATGCTCCAATCTCTGCCACCTAATAGCATGCCTCTATTGCGTAATCAATGTTGAAGAATGGCTCATAAATAACTTCGAATCACCTGGCTTTTACTGCGCAATCCTCATTGGATTCTCCAATCACTGGTTGTTGCAATATGCAACAGTATAGTCACCTTTGCTCTTTCACCTATCTCTTCTTTGGTCTCCACGAAGCTTGTCCGTACCTTTAGAAGTTAGCGATGTATTCTTCGATTGATTAATGAGTTTATAATTAGTGAATTAATTAATAATTAATTCACACCACTCTCACTAGTGTATCAATCGGTTAGACTAGATACAACTAGCTCAAATATGTTTAACTCAATTAAACTTAAAACAACTCCATAAACTAATTCAATAACTCCACCAAACTCTGTCACATGAGTTATAACTAAAGTATACATGCAATAGTTCCACTTAACCCTCAGGAATAGAGTAATTCCTTTTTTTATCTCCTGTGCCACATCTGTGCACTTAACTGAAGTGCTCCAAGAGAATAAGATAATGTTTATAATCCAAATATTATTAACAGCTAATAATATTCGACACATCTATTTTTAGACCGGCAATCTAAAAATAGATTAATATATGTCTAAAAATAGAAGTCCATCTATTTTCCAACTTGACCCGACCACATCCACAAATAGCATCTTGCAACTCATAGAATATGATCCACATGTCTAAAAATAGACATAGTCTAAAAATAGACTTTGCGCCAAAAATAGCCTGTGGGCCCACTTAGTGAAGGCGACTTCTTTCCACTAAGCTCATCATCTTGTTGCAATCTCAACAGCTACAATGAAGAGTGGTTGAGGGACTATAGTAAAGTTCCACCACTGCCAAATATATGCATTACATGGTTGGGACTAATAACACTAGAGGCTGCAATTTCTCATCAATCTCAGATAGAAAAGTGTGAACTACTACTCATGTGTTTTTATGGTGGGAGTTAGATGGTGGCTATTTCTGTGTAAGGCTGCAGCGATTTGAATGAGCGGCTCCAATTTATGTAAATAAATGTGATTTTTTTGCCACGACTGGATAAATTATCTCTCCAGAGGTAATATCTACATTGTAATGGTGGTAATGGATCAAATGTAAGGGCAGAGTTGTTGGCATTGTGGGGTGGCATGGTGCTGGCCTTAAATTTGAATCTGCCCATTGTCAATATATATGGGAATGCGAAGGTGGTAATTGATGGCTTATCCTGGAAAGGGGTTCTCCAGCCTGATTGGATGAGCGGTTGGATCTCCATAATTAAACACCTCATGTCAAGGCTCAAAGACCATCTTATGAGCCATATATCGGGAATGCAACACTAGGGTGGATTGTCTGTCTAAAAAGGGGCTCACAGACACTACTGGTTTCTTCTATATTGAACATTATTCGAGCAGGGAGGTATTACAGAGATTTGTGGTACCCTCTCTCTAATTGTTTTTGTGTACAGGGTCTTCGATTTATCTATGTTAAAGGTTTTTAGCAGCGTATAAGCGAGCATGTTTTTCTTTGGACAACCTTCATTATTCTCCTGGTCAGGCTCTCAATGGAACAGAGGTTTCTCATCTATGGAGGGGCTAGTTGGTTTTCAAATATATATATTTTCAATCATCATCACCCATCTCACATGATGCAATGAATACATGGGTACTTTGACTGGATCCTTTTTCTTCATCAAGCGAGCCTGATTGGATGAGCAATGGGTTTTCAGTATTTTATGGCTTCCATGAGCCGGTGCTTTTCACTGTCGCACATGGAGGGCAATCCAGATATTTTAGTTTTGACTTTTATTATGCTATCTTCAAAATATAGGGAATGATTTTGGTTATTAGTTACTAGCTCATATACTCTCATAAGAGGGATGAATATTTTAGTATCATTCTTGTATCTATACAAGTTTTTTGAACTTTGATGTTATCTAGCATATGGAATGCTCACTCACTAATGTATATGGGCTATCTCGCTCATTTGGATGATGTATTTTTCATGTATTTTTGCTATCCTAATAGAACATCATTTTTTTCTTCTAAAAAAAAAGATCTCTGCGTTGTAACACAAAGTTATATTTTTTTGGGGTTGTTTAATTTTTTGAATTTTTTCAAAATTTTGGCGGAGATTTTTGCTATCTTAAAATTTAGTTATATGGTATTTTAATTCAAGTGGTTTAATATTTTATTGGAGTTAAATTTATTTATGTATTAGACTACTCCAATTAAGTTATATGTGTAATGTAAGGTGAGCCTACTCCATTTAAGTTATATAATGTAATGTATGGTGAGCCTCGTGATTGTTTGTAGTTGTGCTTAACATTATTGAAGTTCCCTTTGCGTGATAAATTGTATTGTTAGAGGCACAATAGAACCATAGTGTTTTTTTATTTTATTTTGATGTAATTCATTCAGAATTATGTTTCGTAGCAGCACATAGAAAAGTCGACAATTTTTTTTAATTCTATGCCATTAACATGATCTCACATATAGTTATTGTTCATGCATTTGGCACAAATTCTTTGTCATACATATGGAAGTGGCATCTTCAATTCTCAATGAATTTTTTTTTTTTTGGTTGGGCAGTGAAATAATCTTTACTTGGTTTCGATCCGTCAATGGTGGGGATGCTTACTCGAATGTCACCTGTACCCAGGCTTTTGCCCCTCCAGGCTAAATGAATGACTTAAGTTGGTTAAATGGGTTAAATGAATTAAGTTGGTTAAATGTTAAATATATAGATATATTTTATTTATCTTACATTTTTTCTTTACTTTTTGAATCAGTTTTTTTATATAAATAATTTTTTATCTATTATGTATATTTTGTTTTTTCATTGTATTTTATGTATTAATTAATTTTACGATCAGTTTAGTATGATGGATATATAGATGGTGATTGAGGGTTTCTAGTTACATGGCCAAGAGCCCTACTGCACCGGACTCCTCTTGGATTGATTCCTTTAGTAGAACTATCCATCCCGCACCAAGTCACATCTCAAATTCCACCATGGATGAGGAACAGGGGGAATACTACCATGATCCATTGGAAGGAACAAAGATTTTGGCACCCCCACCAATTGGACCCCACTCGCATCCATCATTTTCTCAATCAGTACCATGTTGCATCCTTCTTGTCAATCCTCCCCAACCCCCCTAACAGCCTCTCTTAATAATTTGTAGTCAAACACCTAGTTCGTATATGTCATGTTTGGCAAGCCTCTAACAATATGCATACCAGCCTAATCTTCCTCACTCACCTCTCCCGAATATTCCCTTCCTTTAGTTGGTTTCACAGTCTTGTCCTCCTTGTTTTACTCTCTCCATGCTCCCAGTTGGAGATAAACCCTATTTTTCCTGTTGTTACTTCCTCAAATTCCTACATGGTTGTCCTCCCCCTTTGCACTCTTGATCATCCTTCCCTATTTTTCTTAATTATATTTTTATGTCAAAGATGTTTGGCAGTTGCAAATTCTTCTCCATACCTACCCCCTTGTGGCTCCAATTGGCGATGAGGCACCAAAAAAAAATGTATAAAATGGAATGTGGAAGAGTTGAGGTTGGTCCTAGGAAAGTACATACGTCTAAACAACATTCACAAGATGGAGGATTTTGAGATTGTCGGTAAGTTTTCTAGCAAAAGGATGCCCATGCTTATTCTTAGGAACAAGGAAAATTTTAAGGATGGAAATTTATTTTAAAGTTTAGAAACTTTGGCAAATCTCACTAGTACATAAGATGTAATTTGTAAAAAAATCGGTAATGTTTTTATAAAATTATTCAAATTTCTAATAACTTCATATAGCCTCTATATGAATTTTTGGCGATTTTTAAGGTAAAACAATTTTATACTATAAAATTTGGGCAAATAATTTTTTGAAAAAGTGGAAATTAATGAATCTCCTTTTTGGTAAAAGCATGGAAAATTAGCCCACTTGCGAATATTAGCCCCTAAAATTTTCCCTACTTAGGAAATGGACAAAGACAAATCTCTCCCTTATCCTAGGATACTCACCCCACTACTTAATATTGCATAAGCGATGGATGGGATGGATGGGATGGATTTCTAACTCAGAAAAGGATGTGTGAAAGATATTCTAGGGCCACTGGTCATGGGGCTCATAGGCCCTATTTGCAAAATATGGACCATAAATTTTGAAGTATGCTCTGAAAAGTTAACTATTGTACTAATCTAAGTTCGAATACCAGGTTTACCCCTAATCTTCTTCTCTGAGGATGTGTTTAAGGAGATAGGAATACCTTGGGTTTCTGATCCATAAATTGTCTGGATATTCCACTAGACAGTTCGTCACAACATATCTAATAATATTATATTAAAAATCTAAGATTCTACACTATCACAGTTTTATTAAACTTTAAGATCTGTAGATTTAACTTTAATTAGTGCATGCATGTGAATATTAATTATGCAGATAAGTAGAGAATGAAAAAATAATCTCACACACACATAAGACACAATATATGCTCTCTGGGAAACCCTTTCAGGAGAAAACCCGGCTGGAAGGAGGTTGCTTCGCTCTCTTTCTCTATTTGGAAATATGGATGCAGGTACAAAGAAGTAATGCATGTGGCCTGTGGCCTGCTACAGTGCACTGATCCTCTTTGTGTACTCTAACTCCTATCTCTCGTGGCTATCTTTGCTCGGCTATGGAACAAAATTCTCTCGAAAGAATGGAATGCGTCTTCCTCCTAATGGCTCGGTTATAACACAACCTGATAACCTACTAGTGGTTAATTTTGACTACATCAACTCTTAACTATAGTTAAAAATAGACTCTTCTAGATTCTTTTACATAAAACACACGTGGGTAGCCCCTTTTCCATGAATAATGGGGGTTGACGCGATATCATCCAGAATTGTAGGTGTGAAAACAAGAAGGTCAACTTCTGAGTGAAATAAATTTTGCATACGGACTCTTATTGACGTGATTATTACATCGTTGGAAAGGTATATTTGTGTAGAATATCATGAAAAGGTGCAGCCATAAGTGGAAAAATTTTACTCGTAAAAAACCTCATTTGATGCCTCAAAATTCTCCTGGAAGATTTCAGACCCTGTTTTGCCAAACTTGGTCCCGCTAGTAAAAATGGTCCCATGAGATAATTCCTCCACTTATTCGACTCCAAATGCATCGAGATGGATGAAAAATAATATAATGATCCAATCTGGATCATTTTATTTTATGAAGCTGACCTCTCATGTCAATAATCTGGTTACATGGGCATGGCCCAAATACTAGTGGGGCTAAATCTACGTATAGGGATGCCTAACTAAATTTTGTATGAACTTGGGGGATTCAGTACATATTCAGATTTTGGGACACTAGGTCATATCTTTCAAGTGCATCCATTGTCACTTACAAGGACACCTAGGCAAGGAATGCCCTCTGGAAAAATCAAAGCAGAAGTAGGTTCATAATGATGCACTATTTTTGGTTTCTCCTCTTCATCACACCTGTATTGTTCCATATCCACCTCTAATCCACTCACTTCTAGAATCTCTGGAAGAAAATCACATCTCTACTTTTATGGATTGGATTTCATGAATTAGTTCATAGGATCTCCCACCTATTCCTACAAACATCCTAAAGGAGGATCCTATAGTGCTAACAATTTCTTCGAAGGGGGATCTCCCCCATGTATGTCCTTCCCACTACCTCTTTCCTTTCCTTTAATTTTTTCAACATATCCCTCTCAATTTGATTCTCTATTCCCATTCATTCCCCTAGCCCCCACTACATGCCCTAAATACCTATTATCCTCCCTAACAGGACTATCCCTCCCCATATCATCACCTCTCCTCTCCATTGTCCCTCCACACCCATTCTTCACACCACTTTCCCTATTGCAAATGTCGCCCTCCTCCCTAGTAGTGTAACAACTACTTATCCAACCTCTCCCCCTCATTACAACCTTCACTCCGCCTTGAAATTCCTTCTTCGTCTAGGGGTGGCAGGAGGGGGATTGGTTATATACAACCTCAATGGAAATTTAGCTATTAAATACTCTTGGGGGCTAGGGAAATGGACTAATAATTAAGTGGAGATGTACATACTTTTGCTACGACTAATCTTGGTGAAATAATTAAATATATCAAATATGGAAATTTTGGGTGATTCTCTCCTTACGATTCAGCATTTGAAGAAAGGCTCTTGGCCTAAGGAAAATCACCTCAAACTTATGCTCCAAAGAATTACAAGAGCTCTGGAATACTTCCCTCTCAAATCCTTCTACCACATCGTCAAACATCAAAATTCAGAGGCTAACAAACAAGCCAATCTTGCTTGTCTTATTAAAGTGAAACAAACATACATAAATGGAATACAAGTGTGTAGAAGCATCCCATGAACCCCCCTGTGCTAGGTGAAAATCTAAATGTCTTGGGTTCCCTAGCCTAGACATTTTCTCCTCGGTTTCAACTCAAACATTAGTATTATGGGTAAAAATGGGGGTCACAATTGGAATGGTGTCGTGGCTCCCATTGACGTTGTTATCCATGCAAATGAATTTATTTCAACCTTCTTACACACCCTGAGTACAAGGAAAATAAAGTGACCCGATCTCTATTTATACCTCGCACCTCTGCAATTGAATGTCCCAATTATGTTTGCAATTATAAATGTTAATGGTGAATGGAATAGCATCGCATGTGGGATTACTTCCCTAGAATTTAAATTCACGACCTTCTATCATTCCTTTGTTCACATCTTTCTAATCCCTGGCCAATTTGGGTTTTTCTTTAATTGTCTATGGAGGTGATTTGCACTGGTCTTCCCAATCCTAGTGGAAGTATAATTAATCTTCTTTGGTTTTTGGTTTAACATCCTTGGTAGCATCAACTATAGACCTCAAGTCTATCGTTTAGTTTCCCTAGCGTGGGTCTCCCTGAAATCATGAAATTGTAGGTGGTTTTGTATCTCTTGATGGGAGGTGGATTTCCCCTATATGCTTGATTCACAATTCCATCTTCACGTACATAATTATCTTCTTTTGGGTTGCAATTGTCTTATTCTCTCACTCTTGTATCCCCCCTATGAATCCCTAAGAATTTTGATCCCTCTGCAAAAGAAAAACAGGTTCTTCCCTACCTATAGTTCGAGAATGTGTTCTAATAGAGATAAAAATCTAGGAAATAAGGGGTAAATTTGAATGCAACAATTGTTCTCAACAAATTGAATCTTTCCAATTGGAAATCATGGATATAAACTAGAAGTTACACCAAAAATGTTGAATTACATTAACCTCCTAGAAGAAATACAAGTTATGAAGGAAACATTAGCTCGCCAGGAGGATCATATAGATGCTCTCTATTAGCAGATGGAATACCTAAAGATGCAACTCTGCTAGTTGCAAATGGGTATTCATAGGTGGAAACTCGAATCATCACCCTATTCTCCCGGAACTTGTTCAATCTCCCCCTAAGCCACCTAACCCTTTCAATCTATACCCTCATTGGTTTGAATATCCCTTCCTTGAAGTGGCTATTAAATAGGCCTGGAGCCCCTACTCCCCCCATTCCCCTAAATCCCCTTCAATCCAATTCCAAAGAAATTCAAAATTGTCCAAATCAGTGATTTTAAATTGGAATAAAAAAAAAATGGCCTCAAGACATATAAGCCCTAGCCGACATTCAAGAAATATTGAAGGTCTCCCATGATCATAGCACATTTGAACTATTAGTGGACCATCAAGGATATATTATAGCCTTGGAAGGAAATAGATGAAAATTCCTCCTTGATAAAGAAAAGGAGTGACGTATGAAAAGTATAGCCCTCTAGCTTCAGGATATAGATGCAAACGCAAAATAATTCCATAGGATTTCAAACCACCAAAATGTGACAACCTCGGTTACCCTTTTTTGTTTTATTGTAAATTAAATAAATTAATGGGTTGAGTTGGGGACACATATTCCTGAGCTGAGGTGGAGGGGGAAGATTTCTTGAGATGTGACTTGCTTGATGGAAGCCATGGAGGCTGAAAACTGGCAAACAAAGTACAAGGAATAAGTGGCACCATAGTGATTGTCCAGTGAGATTCTGGTTGGTAGACTAGTGATGACAAGGCTAACCGCAACAAAAATATGAGTACGAGGGACAGGTGGGACACTTTTGTTTGGTACGAATGGTTGTGCCTCTAGCAAACCTAAATCAAGGTCTGAACAGAAAAAGAGGAAGGGGCATCGAGCTGGGGGAAGGAGAAAACATGGAGAAACTTGGATATATGAAGAGCGCAAAGGGGTGTGGGTACTCGAGGACTTCTCTTTGTTCCATTTGGAGGCAGTACAGGAGGGAGATGTAAACACAAAGTCACTCAAGACTCAACCATCAGGGAAAAGAAATATGAATTCAACAACAAATGGAAATCCTTGTATGCGGGCCCCCTCGCTCGCTCATGCTCAGGAATATGACTCGGAAGTGATTGGGAAGCAAGAAATACTGCAATGTTACCCTATCTAAGGTGGGGTGGGGAGTTGTTGTCCCCACTTAGTTCCCTAATTTACATTGAGATTGTAAGATTCGGCTACATCGATTCGTTGGAGTAACCACTTGTCTAGATTGACCGGGAGATGATCGATAAGTCCTTTTGTAAAGTTGCAGGAGGGGTTGTGGTACCTGTGTGGAACACCAGTTGTAATTGAATTGGATTTCTAAAATAATTATTATCTAGTTGGGATTTGCTTTGTGTTCCGTAATTATATGTGATAGCTTCACAAAGAAACTCAATCTATTGTTCCCGGTAACCAGACCATCGCTCCCCAATATTATTTGTTTGTAAGATAAGATCCTTGTATGTCATACAATTTGTTTAGAAAAATTCATTCCATTGAGTCTTTAATCAGCATTGAAATTATTCGTCGAACCGTTTCCTTGGATGATTTGAGAAACATTATTAACTCTCGGGCTGCAGGGGATTTATTATCTATTTTTCATTTTCTTTCTGATCACTAGATGAAAAAATTCCTTTACAATTCTTTCTAGACAGATAGCGACCAACAAATTAATGCAAGTACATAGATTTATATGTGCTTTGTACCTTAGGCATTTCTGGTGTTTTGGTTATTTCTAGTGGATTTGATAGTTTGTTGATCTATTAGCAGTCTTTGGCTCAGTATTATTTTACGCGTTTGATCTTGTGCAATCTAAAGTTGTATTTCATGGATCTGATTGAGTTGCAGACTGCATTCGTTACTTTCAACACAATATTCAATAAGTGGGGTCTTTATAGGTGCCAGAACATCTTACGACATGTTTATTATTAATATTAATGGTTAGTTGATGTATTAAGAAATCTTTGTTTTTTTTTAATGGGTACGCTATTGCACAATCTAGAGTTGCATGATGCCTCTCTTAACATATAATACCATTAATCAAGTATGAGATATATCCACCTTAAGTTCTTAAACCAAGATCTATAATAATAGAGAAGTTTGTATCTAAACTTTTAGATCTCTCTCATTTCTTAATAAATTAATAGATTTAGGGTTAAGAAGGACCTATACGAATCCTACAACATATTTTTTGTGATTTGGATAAAAATATAGACTTGTGGAAAGTCTCCTTAAGAAATACTAGTTAAGGCTTTCTTGATTCATTTTGGTTGATTGAAGTGTTTTAAGAGTTAGCATTTCAATTACTTCATGGAAGGGCGTACCCATAAAAGATTGGCATGGAACTATTTTCTACGAAGCAGGTTTATCTACACAATTCTTGGTATGGGTATTGTTGTATGTTTGATTACTTTCTCAGGTCATGTCACTGTCAAGACTGTGAATGAACATTGCCTTTCTTGGAGATTTTATATTTACTTTTGTTTACCAACTTCTAGGTTTCATCATGATCTTATTTTTTGTAATTTTTGTAAAAATTGTTGTGACTTCATATTCTTCAATATTTTCTTGATATTTTAGATTTGCAAAAGGCATATTGAATAAGTGTTTCCTTCCCAAAGATCAATTCAACAGTTTGTTGGGATTTTGAAACATTGTTTTATGGATTTTAAATTATAGCTTACCAATATTTGGGTGAAAACAAGAATGGGAACCCCATATTAATGCATTTCCAAACATGGAGTCCAAGCACTAAACTTCTTGATTTTCGAAGCTCTCTCAGCTTGAGAAAATTAATTTCCCATCGTTTTTTCCATTGTGTGGTTGTTGGACAGTCAAGAAATCAAGATTGAAATGACTAGAATGCGGTTTACATTCCCATGTATTTATAGTATGAGAAGAAATCAAATCATGGTACTCACTACCAGAGCAAAGAGAGGTTCAACATTATGAAACCAGTTCCAAAAATAGAAGAGAAGAGAGATCAACGACTTAGAAATCAGCCACTTCGAGGGGGCAACCTCCAATACATTACATAAAAGAAAAATTCTTCGATGATACAAATGACCAAAACCTCCTTCTATATATAGGAGTCCATGGGGACACAATATAATCCTAGCCGACCTAACAATAATAAGGTAAGGGCACAATAATAACAATATCGGGGTTACAGGGGTACAACAATAACAATAAGGGGGCTACACTAATAACAATAAGGGACTAAACTAGTAATATAGGGACCTTACATGCCCCTCTCCTTCAAAAAAGTGTTGTCCTCGACGCTTGAGTAGCTCTGGGTACTTCTGTATAAAATTCTCATCCTCCCATGTAGAATCTTCATTGGGTAAGTTCTTCCACTTGATGAGATACTCTGAAATTGATCGATTTCGTAGCTGTCGACTTCTTGTTTTCGTGACTACTTCAAGTTCCAATATGAATTTTCCTCCCTCATCAAGTTCTAGAAATATTGTTTGAACTGGAAGATTTTCAACTATAACCTTCTTTAAGCATGAAACATGGAAAACTGGATGCACTCGTGAAGAAGCAAGAAGCTCCAATTTGTATGCCATAGTACCAATCTTTTGCAACACCTTGTAAGGACCATAGTACTTTGGCGATAATTTATTATCCTTCTTAGCTTGCTTGAGGGACATTTTTTGTATGGTCGTAGTTGTAAAAATACCCAGTCTCCTACATCAAAACTTCTCTCGCTGCGATGTTGATCTGCCTGTTGTTTCATCGACTTTGTGCCAAATTTAGGTTATCCTTTAAGAGTTGGAGAAATTCTTGTTGATGCTCGATGTGATCTTCCACTACTTGAACCTTGTAATTTTCTCTTAAATATAATGTGATGGACGGTGGATGATATCCATAAAGTGCCATAAATGGGGTCATTTTTGCTGCAGTATGGAAGGAAGTGTTATACCACCATTCAGCAAGAGGTAACCACTTGACCCATTGTGTTTCTTTATCAGATACAAAACAATGAAGATATCCCTCCAAAAATTTATTCACTATCTCAGTTTGACCATCAGATTGAGGATGATAAGATGAGCTATGAGCTAATTGAGTACCCAAACAAGAAAATAACTTCGTCCAAAAATTTCTAGTAAAAATGGGATCTCTGTCGCTCACAATAATCTTTGGGTTTCCATGTAGTTTTTGAATTGTGTCCATAAATGTAGTAGCAATTGTACTTGCTTTAAATGTATGATATAATGCACAAAAGAGTGCATACTTGGTAAGTCTATCAACTACCACCATGATGACACTCTTTCCTTCTGACTTAGGTAAACCTGTGATAAAATCCATTGAAATATCCTCCCAACGTTGACTTGGAATAGATAAGGGTTGTAGAAGACCTAGGGTCTTAATTGTCTCAACTTTATTTTGTTGGCAAACCAAACATTCCGCCACAAACTTTTGAAGATTAGATTTAAGGCCATCCCAAAAAATTTCTTTCTTCATCCTGTGGTAAGTTTTTAAAAATCTTGAGTGTCCTCCTACAGGAGAAGTGTGTAACTCCCAAAGAATCTTTTGTTTTAGTTGGGAATTATTACAAAGATATAAGCGATATTTCTACCATCAGGAATCATTTTTCCAACTAAATGTATCATATGTACTCTGATCTTGCTGCAACTTTTGAATGAGTGTCCACACTTCTTCGTCCTTCTTCCATTCATCCCTTGCTTCCGTTATCCAATCTGGTTGGATAATAGAAATGGAACAAAGCAATGCTTCCACCTCTTCATTCTTTCTTGAGAGTGCATCTACAACAAAATTTAGCTTCCCTTTTTTGTAGATTATTTCAAAGTCATAATCCAACATCTTTGTGACCCATTTTTGCTGCTCTTCTGAAGATAGTCTTTGTTCCAAAAAGTGTTTAAGACTATCATGATTAGTTTTTACCTTGAAGTGTCTTCCCATTAGGTAAGTTCTCCATTTCTTTAGTGCATGCAGTATTGCTAACATTTCCTTCTCATAAATACGTTTCTGTAAATACTTTCCTTTGATTGGACGACTTTCAAAAGAAATGGGTCTTCCTTCCTGCATTAAAACAACACCAATTCCATTTCCTGAGGCATCACATTCCACGATAAAGGTTTTTGTGAAGTCTGGCATAGCTAAGACCGGTGCTAGGCACATTGCCTCTTTAAGATGTTCAAAGGCCTTAGTTGCTTCAGGAGTCCATGAAAATGCATCTCTCTTCAATAATGTTGTTAGAGGTGCTGCTATTCTCCCATAATTCTTAACAAACTTGCGATAATACCCTGTTAACCCGAGAAATCCTCGCAATTTCTTTATGGTTGTGGGGACTTTCCATTCCTTAATGGATTTAATTTTGTTACGGTCTACCTTAACACCCTCGTGAGATACAATATGACCCAGATATTCCACCTCTTGTACTCCAAAGAAACAATTGGATGTTTTTGCATATAATTGTTTCTCCTCCAATAGTTTGAGCACCCTGTCAACATGTTGAACATGATCCTTCCAATACTTGGTGTAGATCAGTATATCATCAAAAAGTACTAGCACAAATTTTCTAAGGAAGGGTTTGAAAATGGAATTCATCAACCCTTGAAATGTAGAAGGTGCATTGGTAAGGCCAAAAGGCATGACCAAAAATTCATAATGACCCTCATGAGTTCGAAATGCGGTTTTCGGAATATCTTCAGTCTTCATTCTAATTTGATGATATCCTGAACGAAGATCCAACTTGGTAAAATAAATTTCTCTATGTAATTCATCCAATAATTCATCAATCACAGGAATGGGAAATTTATCTTTAATGGTGAGCTTATTGAGCTCCCTATAATCCGGACACATAAGCCATGATCCATCCTTCTTGTGCACCAATACTACTGGAGCAGACAAAGAACTTTGACTAGGTTGAATTATACCAACCTCTAACATTTATGCAATCATACGTTCAATTTCTCTCTTTTGGACATAAGGATATTTGTAAGGCTTGATGTTTGGAGGAACACTTCCTAGAATCAAATGAATAGCATGATCATGATCACGAATAGGTGGGAGTCCTTTGGGAGTTTCAAACACCTTGGAATTATTGTCTAATACATTTTGGAGATCTACGGAAATAGATGATTTTGATGTTGGAACTTCTAGTGAGAATAATTGTGCAATTACACCTCGTTGTTCTTTCTTCAGAAGCTTTGTCATGATGTTAGAGCTTGTTATCTTTCTTGGCTTCCCTACGATACCCCATAATTCGACTTCCTTTCCTTCTGAAAAAAATTTCAAGAAAAGTTCTTGAAAATTAAAAGCTACCGTCCCCAAAGATTGTAACCATTGTACTCCTAGTACAACATCAACACCTCCCATTAGAATGGAAAGCATTGGACTATTCAATACATATTCCCCATGGTTATCTTGATATTATGGCATTTTCCAGAGCAATTTATAGTTCCTCCATTTTCAACCATCACTTGACATTCTGGTGCTGGGTAAAGGAAACAATTCAATTCCTTGGCTACCTTACAATGAATAAAATTATGGGTACTACCCGAATCAATCAACACTATTACCTTTTTCTTCTTGATATGTCCTTCTATCTTGAGAGTTTGAGGAGTGGTAATTTCTACCAAATACATTACACGATATGGTCGGACTCATTTCTTGCTCTTATAGGGTTGGCTCCTGGTGTATATCCTCTTCTTTTGAAGATTCTTGTTCATTTTCTTCTTCCTCTTCACAATCTATGTAAAATAATTCCTTCTCAGCACACTTATGACCTTTAGTGTATTTGCTATCACAATTGTAGCAAAGCCCTTTTGCTCTTTTTTCTTCTAATTGTTGGGGTGTCAACATTGTAGGATGTGGAAGTCTAGGAGTAGCAACACTTCCATCTTTATATATGTGATTGGTAGGCTTCCTTGTCGCCATAATTTTACATTCAATTTTTCTTGCCAACCTGAATGCCTTTTCGAATGAATCAGGTCCCCAAACGCGAACTTCATGTTGGATTTTATCCTTTAAAGTCCCTATGAAGACATCAATATTGTGTTCCTCTAGAATATCAGTTACCCTTATATTCAATTTTTGGAAGTCCTCAATGTGCTCCACCACTGAACCCTTTTGTTTTAGATTTATCAATTGGCTAAAGAAGGTGTTGCTTTTTGTATCCTCATAATGTGCTATCATTTCCTCCGTAAAAATTGACCAAGTGACAATTTTTTATGGGAGCAAAGACATTGATACCATACAAATGTATTTTGTTCTAAATGTAAAGCTGCAATGCTTACCTTTTTTGTGTCTTGCATATTATTAAGATCAAAATATTTCTCCATCTGTAGTATCCATATTACAGGATCCTTTCCATCAAACTTCCTCATATCCATCTTTGGAATATGGTGGTTCTTCCATCCAACATTAGAGTTTATGAATCACGATCAAATTTTATTTTTTTCTCATCAGGAGTTTCCTCTACTATATTTTCGCCATTAGGAAACATTTCTTGTATCAACTTTGTCAAACCTTCCATGTTTGCTTTTAGATCATTCTTCATGTTTTCCATGTTGTCTTTCATTTTTTCTTCCATGTCATCCATATTACTTCCATACCATCCATCTTAGCTTCCATGTCATTCATCTTAGCTTCCATGCCTTTCTTCAAACCATCCATATTATTCTTCAAACCATCCATCTTCGCTTCCATGCCTTTCTTCAAGACTTCCATTTCATTTTTTGTTGCTCTTTGAGAGAGCGAATTTTGGTGCATTTGCTCTTGTAATTTTGATAGATCATGTTGCAATTCTTCATCTTCATGAGTCATAGTAGAGTACTCTAAGGGTTTAATGGGTGTTGAATTCTTTTTAGGAGGCATTTTAGAACCCAATACTGATATATATGCTCAATAGGCCTTTGGAATCACTTAAAACTGATTTTTCAAACAAGACTTATGCAATTTGAAAACAAAAATACACACCTTTATTTTATTTTTTTGAGGAGCTCGATATTGAAACTGAATTATCTCTGTGATTTCAAATCTTCAATATCTGAAAGTTTGCCTTTTAGTAGCCCTCTCAAGCTTATTTCTAATGCCACAGGTCTGACCTGATTTGGATTCTTCAAGGAAAAGTTATGACCAATCTCCCACAATGACCTAATTATGGACTGGTTCAGTAGAGCGAACTTGTACGACTTGGCACGTGTCACTGTTTTTTCCTTCAACTCTGAAATTGATAGACAGGAAACTAAGTTCTGTGTATTTGCAGTCGTTGTTTACATAATTCCAATCTGATGCTTAGAGAGAGAGTTATGAATATTTTCCCACGATCACCTCTTGGAGATGAAATTCGGGAGCCTGAAAAATCCCTTACTTCCACAGATCCTACCTCCCAAAATAATGCGAATCAATATCTGAAATTTTTCCACGATGTTCCTCGGGATTTCGGCTTCGCTTTGTGAAAATTTCAACTTCTGAGCCCTCGTAGAAAAATAATTATAGCGAAAATTCTGCGATGACCTGTTTAGGTTAAATTCAGGAGCCTGCAAAAATCCCTAACTTCCACAGATCATATCTCCGAAAATATTTCGAACCAAGCTCTAAAATTTTGCAACGATGTTCCTTAGGATTTCGGCTTTGCGCTCTAAACATTTCAGCTTCTAAAACATCGTATAAAAAAATTTATAGTGAAACTTCTACGATGACCTGTTTGGAGCAGAAAAACCCTAGAATCAAAAGCTCTGATACCAAATGTTATGAAACCAACTCCAAAAATAGAAGAGAAGAGAGATCAACGACTTATAAATCAACCACTTCGAGGGGGTAACCTCCTATACATTAAATAAATGAACAATTATTGGATGATACAAATTACCAAAACCTCCTTCTATATATAGGAGACCATGGGGCCACAATATAATCCTAGCCGACCTAACAATAATAATGTAAGGGAAAATAATAACAATATTGGGGTTACAGGGGTACAACAATAACAATAAGGGGGCTACACTAATAACAATAAGGGTCTAAACTAGTAATATAGGGACCTAACATTCAAACCTATTATGAGATTTCAAATTCGCCTCTACTAAAAAGGGAAGTGAAAACATTGTTGAAATATCTTTAGGAATCCATTTTTAAATTTGTTTTTGTTTTTCAAAAAACAAAGGCTCATATGTTGGCATTATGGCTAATGTGTTGTCCTTGATGGAAACCTGCTTGAAAAATATGTCCTTGATGTCAACCTGGTTATAATATGATGATTATGGAACTTTTTCAGAAGACATGTTTGATGACACATATATTACAAAGGATATGGAAGACAATTGGTAGCTCAGTCACAGGATGCATGAAAAAAGTGATGTTTGAAAAGTATACGTGACCCCTGTGAAGAAGAGTCACATACATACATAGGTACTATGAACAAAAGTCGCGTACATAATCTGAACCATGGAAAACTACATACCATGGGCCATTACCATGTAATTTCCCAAAGTATTGTGTCGGCAATAGCTATTTGATCCTATCAAGTGAATACCATCATTATTTCCAAAGGATTTTCGTGTGGTATTGGCAAAGGAAAATATATATATATAAGGAGATGTAGATCAAGGATTTTTGTGTGCATTTGAAATATTATTCATATGTGATTATGGTGGAACTCTGATCTAAATATATATTTGTTGAGATCTGTAGCTTTTGACAGTATGTGCGCAGAGATTTGGCTTTGACACGTGTTGTGATTTGTAGCAAATATTGATTAAGTAATTTAATATTTGTATGCACATACATACACAAATATTTTTCATATTACTCACGCATGCATTCTGAAGATTAAGGTTTGATGTGTTTATTTATTATATTGAACTTTGTACGCAGGTGTTATACATGGTAAATGTGTACATACGCAAATATATTTTATGGAAGTCACATATATGTTCTAGGGTTTACAATTGCTACAAGTTGATAATAGTTGATGAAGTTTGTATTACTTGTTGTTGTTTGTCAATGGTGTTTTGATCATAATGGTATGTATTTTACAGTGTGGATTGGATCGATTTAGTTGTGGATTGATATATTGATCAATGATGATGCTACATAATTTTGATTTTGGTATCTAGTGCTTTAGTATTAATATATATGTGATTAGTTGTTGTTGTGACTCGGTATTTCAGTGATTCGGTGGCTGATACAATGATTAAGTTTTACATTGTTTCAGTATTCAGTGATTTGAGATCTGTACACAAGTTTTATGCACAGGAGGTGCATATATACATGGGTATGCTTCAAAATAGTTGCATATATATTCCGAGGTAAAAAAATTTAGGGTTTTTAATGGCTACAGATTAGTTCTATGTTGATGACAGTGTGGGTATTAAAATAATTGATTGATTTGATCGATATTCAGTGGTTGATTTCAAATTAGTATCTTGGTATTAAGAATATTATTGGGTGTGGGTCCAATGTGAAAATTTGATGAAAGGTGGCCTACATATTGTAATGGTTTGAGTCAGGTGGATCTAGTATCAAATATTGTGAAATTTGGTCCATGGGGTACTGAGGGTTGTAGCCTTCAGTGAGGGGGTAGGATATCCCTTCTGTTAGGAGTTGGTAAATGAGATTAGGGGGTTGTAGCTCCCTTCCGTTAAGAGCTAGTAAATGAGATTAGGGGGTTGTAGCTCCCTTCCAGTGGTTGTTGGAGAACGAGTGGAGGTTGTAGCCTCCTGCATGTGGGTTTCTTCATGTTTGTATGAGTTTCTACAGTACAATACCATGATGTAATTATTTTTCAATATAATAAGATTAGAAAAACAAAGACAACAGTATCGATGGATTTCTCCCACATTGGGTTTCCACATAAAATATCGATGTCCTTATGTGTTGATGTGTTGTTTATGTATGATGGTTTATTTTCTCTTACTACTCATGGTTAATAATGAATGACTAATGAAATAATGATGCACTGGTTAAGTTAAATCAATGATGTAATTTGTGGAAAATGATTAATTTGTACATATGTGATTTTAATTCACTGAAATCGCGTACACATGCAAGTTGTCTAAATAACAATTGTGTACATAATTCTGAATTTGAAATCAAAATTTAAATTGAAATAAAACACTAATTCACTCCCCCTCCCTCTTAGTATTTTTCCTAACATCATAAATGTGTGCTTGAATTCTCTTGTAGTTTGGTGGTTTCACTATTGGAGTGCATTTGATGAATCCTTTATTGAGCCATATCCTCATCAATTGTTATTTGTTATAAATAATATCATTACAGAGTGTTGCTCTCACTTGAGGAATTATAGTGAAGAATCTTCATAGAATTACTCATTTACTTTCATTTATGTGATTATTTGATGTCTCACTTAATTTGGATTGCATATTTTTATAGGGAATTTGGAGTATTGACTTTCATAAGCTTGCCTTCATGTTGAATGTTTTGGGTCTAGAATATTTTCAAATAAAATAGATGAAAAAAGACATGCAAGGAAATGACAATCACATTATTTTTGGTTAAAATTTTAAAGAGCGCGAAAAAAATGGAGCTAAACGCTCATTCAATGAAATTACTCACTTCTTGATCATTTTTTCCATGCCATTGATCTTAAATAAATGAACAAACCTTATAAAAATTTCATCAATGGATATAATTCTTTATATTCTAAAGCTTAAAACATTTTTTTAAGGTCATTCTCATTTATTGGAGAAATTTGATAAGTTCCTTGAATATGAATTGAATTGATAAGTTCCTTGAGATTTATATTGTGGTGTACATTTCTTTGGAAATAAGTCTCTAGTAAAGAACATGAAAATAAATATTTCTTACAAGGACCATGACAAGAGCTAATTGGAATAAACAAAAACTAGAATGTTGAAAAAAGTGGTTAATTATTTCACTAAAATTTTATAACTTCTAAAAAACTTGGAGACACCTCAAACATTGAAAGGACAATTGGTGATATAATTATGGTGCAGTTGGGGAAAGATTAGTTTTCCAAATGCCAACAAAGTAAATATGAAGAAATTCATCCCTTGTCAAAGTTTCAGAAAAATGGAGAGAGTAGTAAGTGCAACAAGAAGAGTGGCCTCATGGTACCATATTCAACGTTGCTATCATTTTTGGAACAATTCCAGTAACCTGCACTTACATAGGTTAAGGAAAATAAAAGAAAAACAATAAGGGGGTTGAAAAGCATGGGGTGGAATGGAAAAAATTAAGGATATTGGTAATATTCCATTCTAGACATTGTTCATTATTTTGTTAATGAATGCCATAATTTAGATGCTTTGGTTAATTTTGGGAATATTGTAATGAGGAATATTGATTTGTAAGAGGCCCATTGAATAATTATTTTGAAGCCACAAATACCATGTTCTTAATCGCAATGTCTATGGCACAGACATGTACACATGTTATTTTTGGATCCATGTTGAGCATAACCCATGTCATGACATAACACATTTCATTTACACATATAAACCCTCATCTTCTTCAAGAATTAACTACCTTGCAAAGTGTTAAGGGATCTATGATATTATGTCATGTCAGATATTTGTTGTTTGCTATAGTGGGTAGAAATATCAATTTTACTCCTCTCACCTTTATGGTTGCTAGCGTGGTGAAATTTATGGAGATGGCTAGCGGAATTGATACACACCAAAGTGGAAGTTCAAGAAAAAAGAACCTATTGGAGTTTATCTTGCATTTTTATTTGCTTCTATTCTTTGGTACTATGATGTCCGTGTAAAAAAATGGTAGGTGTGGTCGGTATTTTCATTAGCAAAAAAAAAAAAGAGAGAGAGAACTTTAGATTCCTTTCCCAAGACGGTACATTGGGAATTGGCCCTTCATTATAACCACATAAAAAAACCATAAATACCATATGGGTAATTAAAATATCATATGGATCCCTAGCCTCCACTTTCTAGGACATCTCCCTAGAATGTTGTATACATTTCAAGGAATTTTTTTACCGGGAAGACAAAGCATCAATAGATTTTGTCATAAAGGTCATTGGACTCTTTAGTATTTTTGTAAATCAAGAAAAAAATGAAAATACTATGTCTAAGATCACAAAACATGAGCTTGGTCAAGTGCTTCATAGCTTTCAGAAAGGGAAGAACCTGGGTTTGAATGGACTCCCCATTGAATTTTATCTGGAATGTTTTGATTTATTGGGTGTTGATATGTTAATATTTGTCGATTTCTCTCAAACCTCTGGACAAATTCTAGCACGTTTCAATCTCACTTTGTTAGCCTTGATCCCAAAAGTTAACCACCCAAACTCCTTTGATCTTTTCTAACCCATTTCATTATGCAACACCATATATAAAATCATCTCCAAAATCATCGTCCTTCATTTTAAATTCTCCCTTTCAGATCACGTCTGCCTTGAGAAATTTGGATTTCTAGGAGGACGAAAAATTCATGAAGTTAACAGTCTTTCCTAGGAAGGTCTTTAGTCAAACACACTAAATACCAAAGAGAAATAATTTACAAATTTGATCTATACAAAGCCTTTGATAGGGTTAGTTGGATTTATATTAGACTTCCTCTTATTCATATGGGTTTTTTCCACTCTTTTGTCTCTCAGACACTAAACTGCATCAATACCTCCTCATGGTGATATGTTGATAATGGAGTAGCCTCCCCTTTCTTCGATGTGGAGTGTGGAATCCATCATGGATGTCCATTACCCCCCCCCCCCCCTTCCACTCTTTATATTGATTTCTAAGGGCCTAAGAATACTCATCATAAATGCAAAAAACAGGTCTAAATTCAAAGGAATTTTCATCACCAATCACTACTCCCTAACGCACCTCCTCTTTTTGGAAAATATTCATATATTTTCATATGGAAACATGAATCAATTATAACGATTGAAACTCCTAGACACATTTTATCACAAAATCCTCCCTTTACTATTGGGGCATGAGGGTGAATGAAAAACAAAAAATCAGAACTCTTTTTCCACTTGGGGGGAGGAGATTTCCCAAGGCCTCAAATACATGGGCTTTATGTTAAAACCAAAAAACTACACAAAAGCATATTGGCACTAGTTACTCAAAAAAATAGAGAAACAAATTTGACCATGGTGCAACAAATTCCTTTCTAGGAAAGGTAGACTAATCCTCTATAAATATATCATAAAATTCATCCTAGTATATTGGGCCTCTTTGACATGGATTCTTATTAGGATACTTCATAAAATTCAGCAGCTTGTTGCACAATTCCTATGGGAAGTGCAGAAAGGAAAAATAATGTTTGCACTAACATCCTAGCATAATATTTCCATTCCAAAAGTGTTAAGAGGTCGGGAACTAAAAAATACACATTGGTTCTAAAAATATCTTCTAGCCAAAGGGGTTTGGAAGCTCCTTCAAGGGGAAGGCTTATAGGTTCATGTTACCTACCAAAAATATGTCAACCCTATTCCATGACTAGAATGGTTCAGATCCCCACATAAACAAGTCAATCATGGATATGTCATCTAGAAGGCCATCATAAATACTTTCACCTTATTGGAAATTACCTCAGCTGGAAAGTTCAAAATGGAACTCATATACAATTTGGTTTGGATCCCTAGATTTGGTGTCAACAAGGCCATCTTCTCCCTATACCTCTGGTACAAAATTTGAAAGTGGATGAAATATTCACTTTAAACCATATATATGAGTTTAATTATGTGAGGGGTCAACAATAATGGACATCATATTAGGAAAATTTTGAGGTAAAAAATGGACCTCAAAATTAAAATTGTACTAACAAAGTTAACTTTACATGCACCAATAGGATTCAAGATGATGATGGCATCCCCAAGGGTAAATATTTTGGAGGGAAAAAAAAAAAAAAAAAAAAATATATATATATATATATATATATATATATATATATATATATATATATATATATATATATATATATATATATATATATATATATATATTGTATTTTCAACTTATCTCCCTATAGGTTTACTCAAATGTCAATTACAGACACACATTTGATGCATAATTAAATTCCACATCCAATGAGTACCCACTCTGCACACTTCTGAGTATACCCACATCGAAAAAAAATGAAAATACATTAAAAAATAGTGCTAAACATTTTTTTCATGTATTTTAATTTTTTTCAATATGGGCCTACTCAAAATTATGCATAGTGGGTACTCATTATATGTATAATTTAATTCTACATCCAACAGGTGTCTACACTTGAAATTGTTAAGAAATCTTAGGGCAGAAAATTAAGTGATCTCTCCTACTTTGATAATTAATTTTGATGTATTGAATTAGCTTATTATATCATTTGATTATTATTAGTATTATCTATCATAAAATAGCTACCAAACAATAAAATTAATGAGACAATAGGACACAAGATGTAGGATATCATCTAGGGACAAAACCTTTCCTTTTGTGAGGAAACCCCACAAGAATTCTTCTCTTCTTATAGAAATTCAATTGATGAATTCCAAGACCAATGACACTTAACCATGACCCCTCCAAGACCAAGTCAAAATTATCTTCCTTCAACCCAAGTCAAACTTGTCTTATAGCTGATGCAACTTCACTTTGATCAATATTTAGGACTTGTGATGATGATTGTAACTTTATCCTGCTTCTATGAAATTCTCGGCTTGCCTGCAACTATCATAGACTTTCACATGTCAGTAGATTGTAGATAGAATAGTCTCATTTTTACCTTCGTTGGGCTATATTCCTCCTTCTTGGTAATTCGGTCCTCAAACATATCTTATTGAAACCAAAAATGACTTCTTGTAGGGACTGTAATTCAAATTTTTTGCAGTAGATAGAATCCCTAATTCACCTTGCACGTTTGAGACATTTTATCCCAAAAAAGATCCAAAAAATTTGATATTATTATGTTGGTTTCACATGCTCTTCCTTGCTCTTCTTATGTCTTCTTACTTGCCTTGATTGAACTTCTTGAGTGATGGTTGAATGAATTCTTCAAGTGAGGCTGAGTGCTCTATATATAGGCATCTCAATTGTCCAATAAGATGACTTGTCCTTCTGGATAGGCTGACTACTCCTTTTGAAGGCCGACTTGATTGTTATTACATGACAAGGTCTTAGAGGGTATTTTGACTCTCCTTTGACTCAAATAAATTCTCTTTTCAATATGTAACATGCCAAAATTGGTCTTTAATACATGAAAATAAATCAATTGACTTGTATACTAAATGAAAAGACTTAGAAGCACTCAATGGGTGCTTGACATAAAAATAAATTTCCCTTGGGCTTGAAACCCATGCCTATAGAATAAAAATAATATTTTTTTTGTATCTTTACATAAAATCATGATTACATATGTCATTATAAATACCAAACCTAGTTACATATTTAAACACTCCCTCTCAACTAGGGAGGTATTCATAATCCATATTTTAGCGCCCCGTAATTCCAAAGGCTGAAGACAGAATGTTGGAGGGCCAACATCAAAACCGCTTCTAGCCTAGGATCTAGCCCTCCTAGACCTAGAGAGGGATCTCTCTGTCAGATATAGCTTTGTTGATTGGGCATTTTAGGCTAGCTATTAGTGCATAGGGGTTTGTTTGAAAATTTGTGGTTGAGACAGCAAAAGAGGGCCATTAGGCTATGCAGTCAAATAGGTGTAAACAAATTCAAATGGATGAATAATCGAAATCATGTGTGACCAGGAAAGCTAGTCATGCCAATGGATCTTTAGAGCTCGTGAAATGGAATGGAGGGGAGATTAAGGTTCAATGTGAATATAAAGCAAACCCTATATGAAATTTGCATTCAAATCTCAGATTAAAACATAAATTACTGCTTCAAGACTGAGCAACTTCAAGACTGAGCAAGGTACCCCATGGTAAATCCTACACAAAAATTTCTTATCCACAGTAAAGAAATAAAACAGTATGTGAAACTAGAGAATGACAAATTACAGGAAAGAAGGACTTCACCACAGATCATAACACAAGAATCTGGAAACAAAAGTGTCCTTTCATTCATCCAAAAAAATAGTGCTTAAAACCAGATGAGCCTATTACAATGGTTTTCCCCTTTCATGCTCCCCCGATAACGCTAATGCATACAGTAATTATCTAAAATCTAAGTTGGTTACTCTGCATGTTTCAATGATAGTCATTAATTACATTCAAGCTAAACTTTGACAAGTGGAATCATGCAGACTATGATAAGATAAGTATGGCCATAACAGTGGCCTTAACAGTCTGTTATTGATTACAAAATAGGAACAATTGGATCTTGGGATCACGAAGAGGCTATGATAAAATGAATCTGACATTTGGCCCTGCTCCTTTAGAAAACCATTGCTGGATAATTAAATCTGGTGCTACGTTGGCTAATTCAACAGATCTGATTGTTGTGTTGGCCATGTTTACTGCCCTTTTCTATTCTTGTTTTCATATCATCATAGTTTTGTATGAACTCCCTTTTCCCGACTCGACCCATGGTGTATATCTCCTTATTACCGCGACGTTCAGCTTACTGTGCCCTTTTCTCTTTGTCGGGTCTTATCCTACCAGATTCCTTTTTCCATGTTTAGCCCTTTCGTCATAAAACAACGTAACAAACCTTATACACCTGGACTTGAAATGTTTTAGGCTCGAGCATTGGCCCACATTGCGTCCACACCAATATCGCAAATCGCAATTCATCGTTTTTAACAGATACCTCGATGCTTATCCTCCTGAGCTTGTGACGTGCGATATGTGATTGGGTCCCACCCATATCGCAAATCACATTTCGGCATTTTTAACATATTCCTTAGCGCTTATCCCTTTTAAATTTTGAAGTGTGATATGTGATTGGGTCCCACCAATATCACAAATTGCAAGATTTAAATTTTATCGCACATCACAAAATTTAGAGTTTATCGCACATCGCAAGGTTTGGGATCGGGGAAAAGAGGTAAGTGCTAAAACCTGTGAAGTGCGATGGGCGATGATGGAGGGTGATGTGGCAGGATGGAGATGGGTCCCATTCATACCGCACATCAGAAATTTTAAGGTTTCGTCACGAGGAATAGGAGTTAAAGGCTAAAACACGTGAAGTGTGATGCGCGACGAGAATAGAAGGTGATGTGGTGGGAAGGGTCCCACTATATCGCATCGGAGGTCTGGAGAAAAAACAAAATAACGCACTGATAATATTTGCGATACGTCGATGAAAAAAGGTAAGGTAAAGAAAAAAATCGAAAAGGGTGAGGTTTTATTGCATCGGGACTTTGGAATAGTGAGAGAAAATGAAGAGCGACAGGGTTATGTTTTTTCGATGCGATAAAGGTAAGTGGGTCCATAATATGATAAGTGTGGTGATGATACGTGATATATTTAAAAGGCTTTATGTGGGGGATGGAGCTGCAAATAAAGAAATGTATAGTAATTTTAAAGGGGAAATATGATATGGTTGTTACTGGGTGGGCGGAGCTGCTTTTTTAACTATACAAATTGAATTTTAATAGTTAAAAATGGGTTTTGAAAGAAATGAAGCGTGGGAATTTAGATTTTGGAAAAATGAAGGGTAAAAGAGGGTAAATGAAATGAATGAGGGTACAAATGAAGTTCGCTCACCATTATACCTTATCAGCAACACTTTCCTCTTTCCACTGAACTGAAAAGGCAGATTGATTCCTTTGAAGCTCTTGACAATCAGGATTTCCCTTTCTTTTTTTGGAAATAAATGACAGCTATGGAATATTATTTTCAATATGAAAGATCTGAGAAATAATCATTCACCTCGTGATACTGTGAATTACAGGAGTCTAATAGTGGCTACAGCTGGGGATGGTAGCTCCTTCAGGAGGTGTTAATAAAACTGTAGATTAGCAGCCTAATCCATTGGGTTGATCCCAAATCTGCAACTTAATCTGCTACAATATTTGTGGCTGAAAATATTCAAGTTGAAATCAACACTCCCTGCAAACTGAAGTTTGGAACACACTTGATCTAAAAACTGAAAAGAAATCTGAAACTAAAACTGGAAAAATTCTCAAATTACTGAGCTTTTTTGCACACCTACCTATCTACTCTAACTTAGAGATGATATATACACTAAGTGAACTCTTCTTTCCAATGGAACCAATCAAGTAAATGACTACATGATTGATTCTTGTTCACCTTTTTTAGCAAGTTGGAAAAACAAAATGACCGCTCCCATATCAATTGCTATTGAACATAAGTGTTCGAATTTTCCCTTAAATCTTGCAACAAACCATTCATGGCATAGCATAGTCCTTATTTAGATGATTCTAAGAGGCCAGCAAAAGGATCTTGGAACAGTACCTGGTCCTGAGGATTCAAATAACGTGCTTCATCTGGGACTACTCTTTGTTCCAACTTGTTGTGCTCAGGATCCTTTTCACATAGAATATCTATACATTCTTCATGGTCATCTGACATGGAATCTTCCTTGTATATCAGTATGTTATACTCAAGAAAATCTGATATATCTTGACTGAGATTGTTGAATTCTATCTAAAGTCCATCATTTTTATGAACAGAAGTACTTTCTACCAACAAGCCTTCTTGTGAATGCAAAACCACCTCAGCATTAGTATGTTCTACATTTTTTCCTTCAAAAGGAACAACTTCAATACATAAATCATTAGTAGAAAAAATAGAATTAATCTCCTGATCACTTAAATATTGAGGGGCTAGTTGCATACTTAGAATCTGATTAATTTCTTCCTCAGTCAAAACAGGAGGTAGTCTTTGTTTTCTTTGGATTAAACGACAATTGTTTTCTTTCTCTTGTGAAGATTGATCATGAGACTGAATGTCTTCTTTAGCCTCATACAAAAGAACAGATGATTATCATTTGTCTCCATAGAGAGATCTTGGGGATCTACTTTCTTTTCTTGATTTCTTTCATCTTCAACTAAATTCTCTTGGTTATCATGACAATTAACTTGAGAATGAAATCCATAAATTTCTTCTAAGAGATCCTCATCATGCATATTTCATATATCTTCATCAATATTTCAAGGTATTGTATGAAATCCTCAGACTGATCACAACAATTTTCAGCTAATGATAAAGATGGAGTATAGTCTTTATAATGCTCATAAAACGGTGCCTTGTGGAAATCCTTTAAAGAAAACAAGCTACCAGGGTTTAAACCTTCATACCATTCCCTTGTTTTTTCCTTCTAATGTTTCCATGAACATTTTCATGAGGAAATCCTCATGCCATTCCACTTTCAACTTCCATGAATGTATATGAAATATAATGGGATGTAACAAAGCATCTTCAACATCCTCATCTTGAAAACTAGGAAGCTTTCTTTTCCAATTTACCTGAGGCATTTTGTGTGGGAATCCGGGAATGTGATCTCTGTTCATTGGAGCATATCTCCTTGCAACTAATCCCATTTTGAGCTTGTGGAGTCGCCAGTAAATATCTGTTTCTGGATTTTGTTGCCGATGGAGTCGCCAAGTGAATGGAACAACCTTCTAGTGTTTGACTTCTATTCACCATCAAAGTCAAAACTGAAACTTGAAGTGCATTACTCGAAATATTTCTTCCCCAGTATGGTTGCCATTATGTTAGTGCCCCGTAATTTCGAAGTTTGAAGACATAATGCTGAAGGGCCAACATCAAAATTGCTTCGAGCCTAGGATTTAGCCCTCCTAGACCCAGAGAGGGATCTCTCTGTTAGATATAGCTTTATTCATTAAGAATTTTAGGATAGATATTAGTGCATAGGGGTTTTTTTGGAAATTTTTGGCTGAGACAGCAGAAGAGGGAAATTGGGCTATGGAGTCAAATAGGTGTAAACAGATTCAAATGGATGAATAACCGAAATCATGTGTGACCAGGCAAGCTAGTTATGCCAATGGATCTTTACAACTTTTGAAATGGAAAGGATGAGAGATTAAGGTTCAATGTGAATGCAGAGCAGACCCTATCTGAATTCTACATTCAAATATCAGAGGAAAACATAAATTACTGCTTCAAGACTGAGCAAGGTACCCCATGGTAAATCCTACACAAAAATTTCTTATCCAAAGCAAATAAATAAAACAGTATGTGAAACTAGAGAATGAAAATTTACAGGAAAGAAGCACTTCACCACAAAGCATAACACAATAATCTCGAAGCAACAGTGTCCTTTCATTCATCCAAAAAAAGAGTGTTTACAACCATATGAGCCTATTACAATGGTTTTCCCCTTCCGGGCTCCCATGATACTGGTAATGCATATAGTATTTATCTAAAATCTAAGTCGATTACTTCGTATGTTTCAATGATATTCATTAATTACATTCAAGCTAAACTTTGACAAGTGGAACCATGCAGATGGTGATAAGATAAGTCTGGCCATAACAGTGGATAATTAAATCCGGTGTTGCGTTGGTTGATTCAGCAAATCTGATTGTTGTGTTGGACGTGTTTACTTCCCTTTTCTGTTCTTAATGTTATATCATCATAATTCTGTATGAACGCCCTTTTCCTAACTCGACCCATGGTGTCTATCTCCTTATTACCACGATGTTAAGCTTACAGTGCCCTTTTCTCTTTGTCGGGTCTTATCCTACCCAAGTCCTTCTGTCGTATTTTTCCCTTTCTTCATAAAACAGCGTAACAAACCTTATACACCTGGACTTGAAATCTTTTAGGCTTCAGCATTGACCCGCATTGTGTCCGCACCAATATCGCAAATCAAAATTCGGCGTTTTCAGCATATACCTGGGCACTTATCCTCATGAGCTTGTGATGTGCGATATGCGATTAGGTCCCACCCATATCACAAATCTCATTTCAGAATTTTTAACATAATCCTTAGTGTGTATCCTTTTGAACTTGCGAACTGCGATAAGCGATTGGGTCCCACCAATATCACAAATCGCAAGATTTAAAGTTTATCGCACATCACAAAATTTAGAGTTTATCGCACATCAAAAAATTTAGATTTTATCACACATCGCAAGGTTTGGGATTGGGGAAAAGAGGTAAGTGCTAAAACCTACATAGTGCAATGGGAGATGATGGAGGGTGATGTGGTAGGACGGAGATGGGGCCCATAATAACACAAATCACAAATTTTAATGTTTCATCATGAGGAACGGGATTTAAAGGCTAAAACTCACGAAGTGCGATGCGCGACGAGAACAAGAGGTGACGTGGTGGGAAGGGTCCCACTATATCACATCGAAGGTACGGAGAAACAAAAAAAGAATGCGGTGATAATATTTGCGATATGTCAATGCGAAAAGGTAAGGCAAAGTGAAAAAGTGAAAATGGTGAGGTTTTATCGCATCAGGACTTTGGAATAGTGAGAGCAAATGAAGAGCAATAGGGTTATGTTTTTGTGATGCGATAAAGGTAAGTGGGTCCATAATATGATAAGTGTGGTTATGATATGTGATATATTTAAAAGGCTTGTTGTGGGGGGTGGAGTTGCAAATAAAGAAATGTATGGTAAGTTTAAACAGGAAATATGATATGGCTGTTAGTGGGTGGGCAGAGCCGCTTTTTAACTATAAAAATCGAATTTTAATAGTTAAAAGGGGTTTTGAAAGAAATGAAGTGTGGGAATTTAGAGTTTGGAAAAATGAAGGGTAAAAGAGGGTAAATGAAATGAATGAGGGCAGAAATTAAGTTCACTCACCATTAGACCTTAACCGCAACACTTTCCTCTTTCCACTAAACTGAAAAGGCAGATTGATTCCTTTGAAGCTCTTGACAGTCAGGATTTCCCTTTCTTTTTCTGGAAATAAATGAAAGCCATGAAATATTATTTTCAATATCAAAGATCTGAGAAATAATCAGTCACCTTGTGATACTGTGAATTATAGGAGTCTAACACCATACAAGGTACTTGGACATTCTCAAACTGGAGAATTATCACAATAAGAGTCAGATTGGTAAGCCATCTCATAAGCTACTTCATTAGCTTATGCCAGAGCATCTCATTATACCAACCAGTATTTTCACATAGAAAGACCTTGACTAACATATCTATCTCTCCACAAGATCATAGTAAAATGTTAGCGATACCAATGACTAACAGACACCATCATCATTGTCTCTCAAGGCACATACCCCACCTGAATGTTCACAGGGTATGTCCTTTTATGAAAATTCCTATCTTGGAATAACACAACTTCAAGGAATTTCCTCTTCGGCTACTCTTATCTTGGATGCCCTACCTCATCCTCAAAGAGTATCATAATCTGTCTCAGATGCTTACCCAATTATCCATTATTTCTTCATAATATAAAGATAAGAATGATGTGTTTATCTCTCCCTCTCAACTAGGGAAGATATAATCATTCCTATAAAATGAATATACACAATCTATCTCTTATCTAAGGAATTTTCCAAGCTCCCTCTTAAATAGGGACTTGTTACCAACATAATATTTTAGCTCTTTGGTGGACATCATGGTACTATCATCTACTTGTATGGCTCCTCCTTTTGATGTCATCAACTACATATTCTTCGTCATGGAGCCTTCATATTTTGTAGGGCATCGTACATCCATCACTTTCCTTCATGAACCATATCAATCATGTCATCCTTTTTTTTTCATCAAAAAGTGGTCTTCTATTCCACATTTAGCTTATCTTCCAAGTCATGTTACTTTCGGGATCTTCCATCCATTCCCATGAGTACTAGTTTTTGGTGACATCTACAACTCTCTTTCGGTAGCCCTATATCAACCCAACCAAATGTTGTTCAAAAATAAAAATTAACACCAAATCAAAATTACCATTTATGATGGCATTTTAATGATGACATCTGCTTTCTTGCAACATCAACATCCTGCATATTCATAAACACATCTCCAATACCTTCTCTATGGATATTTCATAGAAAAATCTTCTAGTCATTGGATGTTGATTTCTTTTTCTTATGTGACTATAGTTCATATTTCACAGTCTCTTCTTTATTTCTTCACATATTTCTCCCCAGGAACATTCATCCATAGTTCCTTACTTTTTCTCAACCACCTCATATTCCATATGAGGACATATTATGTTGATTTCATCTAGTCAATATGTAAACCATGCCTTCATGCATCTTTACAAAGGAAGATATCCATTGTCTTCGATCATGTTCGTGAGGTAGAGAATTTACCCATGATTTCTACAACTATATGATGTCATGACTTAATCTATTAAGCATATACATACCTATTTTGTTCTTTTTGTTGGGTGTGGAGCCTGATTATCTTGTTTATTTTGTATCACAGCGTTGGACCCCTATACCTTAATGGGGGTGGCAATGCCACCCGTAATTAAACGCTGCCTATGGGGTCCAGGGGGGGGGGGGGCTGCAACTTTATGGAGGCCCCCCCCTGGCGGGGGGTTTCGGGGGTAGCGCCCCCGAAGCTAAAAATAGATGCAAAATTTCCTTGTAAAAATATATTAATTTCTAGTCAATCTGGGCCAATCATTAGGCAAATGATCTGACTGTAGAAGTTATGTTTTGTTTAGGGTTTTTGCCCTAGAAGGCAACCCCTCGCTTGTATGAGGGTATTGTATTGCGGCTATGATTGTATGTGTATTCTCAGAGCGAGAAACATAGAGGGAGCTTGTGAGAGAGAACAAAGGATATTACAGCAGATCTGATGTAGGTTGTGTCTCTTCATTTTGTTGGATAATAGAAAGGATTGGTTGTTCAGGGTGGACGTAGCCCAAACCGGGTGAACCACGTATATCTGTGTCTCTCTGGTTCTATGTGTTTTGTGTGCTTGTGTTTTCCACATATTTTATGTGTTTCATTGCTCTATAATATATATAATTTTCTAACACTTTTGGCCATCTAGACTTCCTTCAGCAGCTTCCTTTCCTTGCTTGAAAGTTCTTCAGCTATGTTGCATTACTTTTCATCACACCATCATCCCAAATAATGAATCCCATACAAGGTGGAATTCTTATTGAGAAACTTGCTTCTTCCAAGAAAGCTAAAACTTATGATGAAGATTCCAATGGAGAACCTTAATTATCCTCATTCTGCAAATGCTCCTTCCTAATGATGATGATGTATGATGATTTATTTTTACCATGCTAGATTACTTTCTTCCAACATATTACTTATGATTTCAATGAGGCTACCAAGAGCTACTTCCTTTCTATGATGATTTCTACATCCATGTAGACTTCTACTTCAGTTATCCTTTCAAGCTTCTATAATGATGTCATGGGCTCTTGCTTCAATTGTATGCTTCAATATGATTTCATATGCTAACATGATGCATCCTTACAATGATTTCTACCATGATGGATATCTTTCACCATAGTAGAGGTATTTTCACCTCCTACTTCTCCTTTCTATAGAGACCTTAATAGTGAAGTTTTATCCCTTCTTTCTTGGATTTCTTCTCATTGGGTTCTTCTACTTCTTCAGTGATATGGACTTAAATTCTTTCTTTTGTTTTCTTGTTGCCCTACTTGAGTCTAGGAAAATATCTCTTGCATTTCCCATATTCCTAGCATGCATAGAATTGGACATTTGACATATCGATATTATTCTTTTCCTAAGGACCAAACTTACCAAACTTTTCTTTTATCTTAGTTGTGGAAGAAAATGCTTGAACTTGTTCTCTTAGCCCCATACCACTCTTTGAATTTAACATGGTTTCTTCAATCTTAGACAATGACCAGAGTTAATTGAATGGGGTGGCTTCTTTCTTTCCACAGATGCTTGATGTTATGAAACCAGCTCCAAAAATAGAAGAAAAGAGAGATCAACACCTTAGAAATCAGCCACTTCGAGAGGGCAACCTCCAATACATTACATAAATGAACAATTCTTGGATGATACAAATGAAAAAACCTCCTTATATATATATATGGGTCCATGGGGTCACAATATAATCCTAGCCTACCTAACAATAATAATGTAAGGGAACAATGATAACAATATGGGGGTTACAAGGGTACAACAATAACAATAAGGGGGCTACACTAATAACAATAAGGGACTACACTAGTAATATGGGGACCTAAAATGCCCCTCTCCTTCAAAAAAGTGTTTCCCTAAACGCTTGAGTAGCTCTAGATGCTTCTCTATAAAATTCTCATCCTCCCATGCAGGATCTTCAGTGGGTAAGTTCTTCCACTTGATGAGATACTCTGAAATTGATCGATTTCGTAGTTGTCTAGTTCTTGTTTCCGTGACTATTTCAGGTTCCAATATGATTTTTCCTTCCTCATCAAGTTCTGGCAATATTTTTTGAACTCGAATTTTGTCACCTATAACCTTCTTTAACCATGAAACATGGAAAACTGGATGCACTCGTGAAGAAGAAGGAAGCTCCAATTTGTATGCCATAGTACCAATATTTTGAAACACCTTGTAAGGACCATAGTATTTTGGCGATAATTTATTATCCTTCTTAGCTTACTTGAGGAACATTTTTTTGTATGGTTGTAGCCGTAAAAATACCCAGTCTCCTACATCAAAACCTATCTCGCTTCAATGTTGATCTGCATGTTGTTTCATTCGATTTTGTGCCAAATTTAGGTTATCCTTTAAGGGTTGGAGAACTTATTGTTGATGCTCGATGTGTTCTTCCATTGCTTGCACCTTATAATTTTCTCTTAAATATGATGTGATGGATGGCGGATGATATCCATAAAGTCCCATAATTGGGGTCATTTTTCCTACAGTATGGAAGGAAGTGTTATACCACCATTCAGCTAGAGGTAACCACTTGACCTTATCAGATACAAAACAATAAATATATCCTTCCAAACATTTGTTCACTATCTCATTTTGACCATCAGGTTGAGGATGATAAGATGAGCTATGAGCTAGTTGAGTACCCAAACAAGAAAATAATTTCGTCCAAAAATTTCCAGTAAAAATGGGTTCTCTGTCGCTTACCATAATCTTTGGGTTTCCATAAATGAAATAGCAACTGTAATTTCTTTAAATGGATGATATAATGCACAAAAAATGTTGTGTAACCAAATCCAAAAATAGAAGAAAAGAGATATCAACGCCTTAGAAATAAGCCACTTCTAGGGGGCAACCTCCAATACATTACATTAATGAACAATTCTTGGATGATACAATTTACAAAACCTCCTTTCTATATATAGGAGTCCATGGGGCCATAATGTAATCCTAGTGGGCCACAATGTAATCCTAGCCGACCTAACAATAATAATTTAAGGGCACAATAACAACAAAATGGGGGTTACAAGGGTACAATAATAACAATAAGGGGGTTACACTAACAATAATAAGGGACTATACTAGTGATATAGGGACCTAACATGCCCCTCTCCTTCAAAAAAGTGTTGTCCTCAACGCCTGAGTAGCTCTGGGTGCTTCTGTATAAAATTCTCATCCTCCCATGTAGAATCTTCGGTGGGTAAGTTCTTCCACTTGATGAGATACTCTGAAATTGATCGATTCCGTAGTTGTCGAGTTCTTGTTTCCATGACCGCTTCAGGTTCCAATATGATTTTTCCTTCCTCATCAAGTTCTGGCAATATTGTTTGAACTGGAAGATTTTCACCTATAACCTTCTTTAAGCATGAAATATGGAAAACTGGATGTACTCACGAAGAAGCAGGAAGCTCCAATTTGTATGCCATGGTACCAATCTTTTGCAACACCTTGTAAGGACCATAGTACTTTGGTGATAATTTATTATCCTTCTTAGCTTGCTTGAGGGACATTTGTTTGTATGGTTGTAGCCGTAAAAATACCCAATCTCCTACATCGAAACTTCTCTCGCTGCGATGTTGATCTGCCTGTTGTTTCATTCGATTTTGTGCCAAATTCAGGTTATCCTTTAAGATTTGGAGAACTTCTTGCTGATGCTCGATGTGATCTTCCACTGCTTGAACCTTCGAATTTTCTCTTAAAGATGATGTGATGGATGGTGGATGATATCCATAAAGTGCCATAAATGGGGTCATTTTTGCTGCAGTATGGAAGGAAGTGTTATACCACCATTCAGCGAGAGGTAACCACTTGATCCATTATGTTTGTTTATCAGATACAAAACAACGAAGATATCCTTCCAAACATTTATTTACTATCTCATTTTTACCATCAGATTGAGGATGATAAGATGAGCTATGAGCTAATTGAGTACCCAAACAACAAAATAACTCCGTCCAAAAATTTCCAGTAAAAATGGGATCTCTGTCGCTCACAATAACCCTTGGGCTTCCATGTAGCTTTTGAATTCTATCCATAAATGTAGTAGCAACTGTACTTGCTTTAAATGGATGAGATAATGCACAAAAGTGTGCATTCTTGGTAAGTCTATCAACTACCACCATGATGACACTCTTTCCTTCGGACTTAGGTAAACCTGTGATAAAATCCATTGAAATCTCCTCCCAACGTTGACTTGGAATGGATAAGGGTTGTAGAAGTCTCGGGGTCTTAATTGTCTCAACTTTATTTTGCTGGCAAACCAAACATTCCGCCACAAACTTTTGAATATCAGATTTAAGGCCATCCCAAAAAAATTCTTTCTTCACCCTGTGGTAAGTTTTTAAAAATCCTGAGTGTCCTCCTAAAGGAGAAGTGTGCAATTCGAGAAGAATTTTTTGTTTTATTTGGGAATCCTTACAAAGATATAAGCGATCTTTGTACCATAAGGAATCATTTTTCCAACTAAATGTATCAGATGTACTAGGATCTTGCTGCAACTTTTGAATGAGTGTCCATACATCTTTGTCCTTCTTCCATTCATCTCTTGTTTCGGTTATCCAATCTGGTTGGATAATAGAAATGGCACAAAGCAATGCTTCCACCTCTTCATTCTTTCTTGAGAGTGCATCTGCAACAACATTAAGCTTTATTTTTTTGTAGATTATTTCAAAGTCATAACCCAACATCTTTGTGACCCATTTTTGCTGCTCTTCTGAAGATAGTCTTTGTTCCAAAAAGTGTTTAAGACTATCATGATCAATTTTTACCTTGAAGTGTCTTCCCATTAGATAAGTTCGCCATTTCTTTAGTGCATGCAGTATTGCTAACATTTCCTTCTCATAAATAGATTTATGTAAATACTTTCCTTTGATTGGACGACTTTAAAAGCAATGGGTCTTCCTTCCTGCATTAAAACAGCACCAATTCCATTTCCTGAGGCATCACATTCCACAATAAAGGTTTTTGTGAAGTCTGGCGTAGCTAAGACCGATGCTAGGCACATTGCCTCTTTAAGATGTTCAAAGGCCTTAGTTGCTTCAGGAGTCCATGAAAATTCATCTTTCTTCAATAATGTTGTTAGAGGTGCTGCTATTCTCCCATAATTCTTAACAAACTTGCGATAATACCCTGTTAACCCGAGAAATCCTCGCAACTTCTTTATGGTTGTGGGGACTTTCCATTCCTTAATGGCTTTAATTTTGTTGGGGTCTACTTTAACACCCTCGTGAGATACAATATGACCCAGATATTCCACCTCTTGTACTCCAAAGAAACATTTGGATTTTTTTGCATATAATTGTTTCTCCTGCAATAGTTTGAGCACCCTGTTAACATGTTCAACATGATCCTTCCAAGACCTGTTGTAGATTAGTATATCATCAAAAAATACTAGCACAAATTTTCTAAGGAAGGGTTTGAAAATGGAATTCATCAACCCTTGAAATGTTGAAGGTGCATTGGTAAGGCCAAAAGGCATGACCAAAAATTCATAATGACCCTCATGAGTTCGAAATGCTGTTTTTGGAATATCTTCAGTCTTCATTCTAATTTGATGATATCCTGAACAAAGATCCAACTTGGTAAAATAAATTGCTCCATGTAATTCATCCAATAATTCATCAATCACAGGAATGGGAAATTTATCTTTAATGGTGAGCTTATTGAGCTCCATATAATCTGGACACATGCACCATGATCCATCCTTCTTGTGTACCAATACTACAGGAGCAGAGAAAGAACTTTGACTAGGTTGAATTATACCCGCCTCTAACATTTCTGCAATCATACGTTCAATTTCGCTCTTTTGAACGTAAGGATATCTATAAGGCCTTATGTTTGGAGGAACACTTCCTGGAATCAAATGAATAGCATGATCATGATCACGAAAAGGTGGGAGTCCTTTGGGAGTTTCAAACACCTTGGAATGATTGTCCAAGACTTGTTGGAGATCTGCAGGAATAGATGATTTTGATGTTGGAACTTCTAGTGAGCATAATTGTGAAATTACGCCTTGTTGTTCTTTCTTTAGAAGCTTTGTCATGACATTAGAGCTTATTATCCTTCATGGCTTCCCTGCAATACCTCATAATTCAACTTTCTTTCCTTCTGAAAAAAATTTCAAGAAAAGTTCTTGAAAATTAAAAGCTATCGTCCCCAAAGATTGTAACCATTGTACTCCTAGTACAAAATCAGCACCTCCCATAGGAATGGAAAGCATTGGACTAGTCAATACATATTCCCCCATGGTTAGCTTGATATTATGGCATTTCCCAGAGAAATTTATAGTTCCTCCATTTGCAACCATCACTTGGCATTCTGATGCTGGGTATAGGAAACAATTTAATTCCTTGGCTACCTTACAATGAATAAAATTATGGGTGCTACCTGAATCAATCAACACTATTACCTTTTCTTCTTGATATTTCCTTCTATCTTGAGAGTTTGAGGAGTGGTAATTCCTACCAGTGCATTACACAATATGGTCGGATTCATTTCTTCCTCTTCTAGGGCTGGTTCCTGGTGTATATCCTCTTCTTGTTCATTTTCTTCTTCTTCTTCACAATCTATGTAAAATAATTTCTTTTCGGCACACTTATGACCTTTAGTGTATTTGCTATCACAACTGTAGCAAAGCCCTTTTGCTCTTTTTTCTTCCAATTTTTGTGGTGTCAACCTTGTAAGTTGTGGAAATCTAGGCGTAGCAACACTTCCTTCTTTATAGAATTGAGTGGTAGGCTTCCTTGTCGCCATAATTTTACATTCAACTTTTCTTGCCAACCTGAATGCCTTCTCCAATGAATCAGGTTCCAAAACGCGAACTTAATGTTGGATGTTATCCTTTAAAGTGCCTATGAAGAGATCAATCTTGTGTTCCTCTGGAATATCAGTTACCCTTATATTCAATTTTTGGAAGTCCCCAATGTGCTCCCCCACTAAACCCTTTTGTTTGAGATTTATCAATTGGCTAAAGAAGGTGTTGCTCTTTGTATCCTCATAATGTGCTATCATTTCCTCCGTAAAAATTGACCAAGTGACAATTTGTTTACGGGAGCAAAGCCATTGATACCATACAAATGTATTTTGTTCTAAATGTAAAGTTGCAATGCGTACCTTTTGTGTGTTTTGCACGTTATGGAGATCAAAATATTGCTCCATCTGTGGTATCCATGTTACAGGATCCTTTCCATCAAACTTCCTCATATCCATCTTTGGAATATGGTGGTTCTTCCCGCCAACATTAGAGTTTATGAAATCACAATTAACATTTATTTTGTTCTCATCATGAGGTTCTTCTACTATCTTTTCACCATTAGGAAACCTTTCTTGTATCAACTTTGTCAAACCTTCCATGTCTTCTTTTAGAACATTCTTCATGTTTTCCATTTTCTCATCGATCTTAGCTTCCATGTCATCCATATTAGATTCCATGCCAGCCTCCATGTCATCAATCTTAGATTCCATGCCTTCTATCTTATATTCCACGCCTTTCTTCAAAACTTCCATGTCATTTTTTTTTGCTCTTTGCGAGAGCGAAATTTGTTGCACTTGCTCTTGTAATTTTGATATGTCATGTTGCCATTCTTCGTCTTCATAAGTCATAGTAGTGATTTCCAAAGGCTTAATGGGTGTTGAATTATTTTTAGGGGCCATTTTATAATCCAATACTGATATCTATTCTACAATATGCCCTTGCAATCAATTCAAATTGATTCTTCAAACAAGACTTATGCAATTCAGAAAAAAAAAATACACACCTTTTATTTGCTTTTGAGGAGCTTGATATTGAAATTGTATTATCTCTGTGATTGTGGCTCTTCAATATCTGAAATTCAGCACTGAATTAGTCCTATGAATTATCTTTTGAATGCCACAGGTCTGACTTGATTTGGATTCTCCAAGACAAAGTTATGTCCAATATCCCACAATGACCTAATTTTTGACTGGTTCAGTATAGTGAACTTGTACGACTTGCCACGTGTCACTTTTTCGTCCTTCGCCTCTGAAATTGATAGCCAAGAAACTACAGTTTGTGTACTTGCGACCAATTTTCATAGCACTCCAATCTGATGCTCAGAGAGAGAGTTATTGAAATTTTCCCACGATCACTTTTTTGAGATGAAATTCGGGAGCCTGAAAAATCACTACCTTCCACAGATAATATCTCAAAAAATATTGCGAACCAATCTCTACAATTTTTTGACGAGTTTCTTTAGGATTTCAGCTTCACACCATAAAAATTTCAGATTCTGAACCTGAGTAGAAAAAAAGTTATAGCGCTAATTCCACAATGACCTGTTTAGGAGCCTGAACAAAGACCTAACTTCCACAGATCATATCTCCGAAAATATTGCGAACGAAGATCTGAAATTTTTAGAAATTCTTCCTCAGGATTTTGGCTTCGCACCCTCAAAATTTCAGCTTCTGAAACTTCGTATAAAAAAATTTATAGCGAAAATTCCACGATGACCTATTTGGAGCAGCGAAACCCTAGAATCCAAAGCTCTGATACCAAATGTTGTGTAACCAACTCAAAAAATAGAATAAAAGAGATATCAATGCCTTAGAAATAAGACACTTCAAGGGGGAAACCTCCAACACATTACATTAATGAACAATTCTTGGATGATACAATTTACAAAACCTCCTTTCTATATATAGGAGTCCATGGGGCCATAATGTAATCCTAGTGGGCCACAATGTAATCCTAGCCTACCTAACAATAATAATTTAAGGGCACAATAATAACAAAATGGGGGTTACAAGGGTACAATAATAACAATAAGGGGTTTACACTAACAATAATAAGGGAGTATACTAGTGATATAGGGACCTAACATTATGCGTACTTGGTAATTCTATCAACTACAACCATGATGGCATTATTAACTTTGGACTTAGGTAAACCTGCGATAAAATCCATTGAAATCTCCTCCCAACGTTGACTTGGAATGGATAAAGGTTGTAGAAGACCTGAGGTCTTAATTGTCTCAACTTTATTTTTCTGGAAAACCAAAAATTCTGCCACAAACTTTTGAATATCAGATTTAAGGCCATCCCAAAAAAATTCTTTCTTCACCCTGTGGTAAGTTTTTAAAAATCCTGAGTGTCCTCCTAAAGGAGAAGTGTGCAATTTCAAAAGAATATTTTGTTTTACTTGAGAATTCTTACAAAGATATAAACGATATTTGTACCCAAAGGAATCATTTTTCCAACTAAATGTATCAGATGTACTAGGATTTTGCTTCAAATTTTGAATGAGTGTCCACACTTCTTCTTCCTTCTTCCACTCATCCTTTGCTTTGGTTATCCAATCTAGTTGGATAATAGAAATTGCACAAAGCAATGCTTCCACCTCTTCATCCTTTCTTGAGAGTGCATCTACAACAACATTTAGCTTCCATTTTTTTTAGATGATTTCAAAGTCATAACCCAAAACCTTTCTGACCCATTTTTATTGCTCTTCTAAAAATAGTCTTTGTTCCAAAAAGTGTTTAAGACTATCATAATCAGTTTTTACCTTGAAGTTCCTTCCCATTAGGTAAGGTCGTCATTTCTTTAGTGCATGTAGTATTGCCAACATTTCCTTCTCATAAATAGCTTTCTGTAAATACTTTCCTTTGATTGGATGACTTTCAAAAACAATGGGTCTTCCTTCTTGCATTAAAACAACACCAATTCCATTTCCTGAGGCATCACATTCCACAATAAAGGTTTTTGTGAAGGCTGGCATAGCTAAGACCAGTGCTAGGCACATTGCTTCTTTAGGATGTTCAAGGCCTTAGTTGCTTCAGGAGTCCATGAAAATTCATATTTCTTCAATAATGTTGTTAGAGGTGCTTCTATTCTCCCCTAATTCTTAACAAACTTGCGATAATACCCTGTTAACCCGAGAAATCCTCCCAACTTCTTTATGGTTGTGGGGACTTTCCATTCCTTAATGGATTTAATTTTGTTAGGGTCTACCTTAACACCCTCGTGAGATACAATATGACCCAAATATTCCACCTCTTGTAATCTAAAGAAACATTTGGATGTTTTTTCATATAATTGTTTCTCCTTCAATAGTTTGAGCACCCTGTCAACATGTTGAACATGATCCTTCCAAGACCTGTTGTAGATTAGTATGTCATCAAAAAATACTAACACAATTTTTCTAAAGAAGGGTTTGAAAATGGAATTCATCAACCCTTAAAATGTAGAAGGTGCAATGGCAAGGCCAAAAGGCATGACCAAAAATTCATAATGACCCTCATGAGTTTGAAATGTTGTTTTCGGAATATCTTCAGTCTTCATTCTAATTTGATGATATCCTGAACGAAGATCCAACTTGGTAAAATAAATTGTGCCATGTAGTTCATTCAATAATTCATCAATCACAGGAATGGGAAGTGTATCTTTAATAGTGAATTTATTGATCTCCATATAATCTCGACACATGCGCCATGATCCATCCTTCTTGTGCGCCAAAACTACTGGAGCAGAGAAAGAACTTTGACTAGGTTGAACTATACCAGCCTCTAACATTTCTGCAATCATACGTTCAATTTCGCTCTTTTGGACATAAGGATATCTGTAAGGCCTGATGTTTGGAGGAACACTTCCTAGAATTAAATGAATAGCATGATCATGATCATGAATAGGTGGGATTCCTTTGGGAGTTTCAAACACCTTGGAATGATTGTCGAAGACTTTTTGGAGATCTGGAGAAATAGAATATTTTGATGTTGGAACTTCTAGTGAGCATAATTGTGCAATTATGCCTTGTTGTTCTTTCTTCAGAAGATTCGTTGTGACATTAGAGTTTATTATCTTTCTAGGCTCCCCTACGATACCCCGTTATTTGATTTCCTTTCCTTCTGAAAAAAATTAAGAAAAGTTCTTGAAAATTAAATGTTACCGTCCCCAAAGATTGTAACCATTGTACTCCTAGTACAACATCATCACCTCCATTGGAGTAAAAATAATTGTACTATTCAATACATATTCACCCATGGTTAGCTTGATATTATGGCATTTTCCAGAGCAATTTATAGTTCCTCCATTTGCAACCATCACTTGACATTCTAGTGCTGGGTATAGGAAACAATTCAATTCCTTGGCTACCTTACAATGAATAAAATTATGGGTACTACCTGAATCAATCAACAATATTACCTTTTTCTTCTTGATATGTCCTTCTATCTTAATAGTTTGAGGAGTGTTAATTCCTACCAATGTATTACACGATATGACTGGAATCATTTCTTCTTCTTCTAGGGTTGGTTCCTGGTGTATATCCTCTTCTTTTGAAGTTTCTTGTTCATTTTCTTCCTCCTCTTCACAATCTAGGTAAAATAATATATTCTCAGCACTCTTATGACCTTTAGTGTATTTGCTATCACAACTGTAGCAAAGCCCTTTTGCTCGTTTTTCTTCCAATTGTTGTGCTGTCAACCTTGTAGGTTGTGGAAGTTTAGGAGTAGCAAGACTTCCATCTTTATAGATATGAGTGGTAGGCTTCCTTGTCGCCATAATTTTACATTCAATTTTTCTTGCCAACCTGAATGCCTTATCCAATGAATCAGGTTCCCAAACGCAAACTTCATGTTGGATTTTATCCTTTAAATTCCCTATGAAGACATCAATCATGTGTTCCTCTGGAATATTAGTTACCCTTATATTCAATATTTGGAAGTCCTCAATGTGCTCCACCTCTAAACCCTTTTGTTTGAGATTTATCAATTAGCTAAAGAAGGTGTTGCTCTTTGTATCCTCAGAATGTGCTATCATTTCATCCGTAAAAAATTCCCAAGTGACAATTTTTTTATGGGAGCAAAGCCATCAATACCATACAAATGTATTTTTTTATAAATGTAATGTTTCAATGCGTACCTTTTGTGTGTTTTGCACATTATTGAGATTAAAATATTGCTCCATTTGTAGTATCCATGTTACAGGATCCTTGCCATCAAACTTCCTCATATCCATCTTTGAAATATGGTGGTTCTTCCCTCCAACATTAGAGTTTATGAAATCATTATTAACATTTATTTTGTTCTCATCATGAGTTTCCTCTACTATCTTTTCTCCATTAGAAAACATTTCTTGTATCAACTTTGTCAAACCGTCCATGTCCGATTTTAGATCATTCTTCATGTTTTCCATGTTGTCTTTCATTTTTTCTTTTATGTCATCCATCTTAGCTTCCATGCCATCCATCTTAGCTTCCACGTCTTTCTTCAAACCATCCATATTATTCTTCAAACCATCCATCTTCGATTACACACCTTTCTTCAAAACTTCCATTTCATTTTTTGTTGCTCTTTGTGAGAGTGAAATTTGGTGCACTTGCTCTTATAATTTTGATAGATCATGTTGCAATTCTTCATCTTCATGAGTCATAGTAGAGTATTCTGAGGGCTTAATGGGTGTTGAATTCTTTTTAAGTGACATTTTAGAACCTAATACTAATATCTATGCTCAATAGGCCCTTGGAATCACTTAAAACTAATTTTTCAAACAAGACTTATGCAATTTGAAAAAAACACACATTTTTCTTGCTTTTGAGGAGTTCGATATTGAAACTGAATTATCTCTGTAATTGTGGATCTTAAATATCTGAAATTTGGCCCTGTAGTAGCCCTGTGAATATTCTTTCGAATTCCATAGGTCTGACCTGATTTGGATACTTCAAGGCAAAGTTATGTCGAATCCATTAGGGGAATTTTGAGGTCTAAAATGAGTCTTCTAAGGAAATAATAAAATAGTAGTTAAACCAATAAATTAATATTTATGAATTTACATTTTACTTTTTTCACCACAATCCATGTAACCATGGTTAAATTCAATTGAAAAGTTGTACGAAAATAAAATTATTAAAAAAATTATATTGATGTGACTATAAATAAGAATGAGTTTTTCAATAGAATGTCATTATCATTTAACAACTAATGCATTTGTACTTTGTACTTAAATAACTTAAAATAAATTATAAATATAAATTCTTAAACTCTTAATTGTATAATATACTATTGATTAAATTTATAATATTTAAATTATATTATAACATTGAAAATGTGTACCAAAATAAAATTAATAAAAAAATTGTATTGATGTGACTATAAATAAGAATGAGATTGTCAATAAAATGTCATTATCATTGAACAACTAATGCATTTGTACTTCGTACTTAAATAACTTAAAAATAAATTATAAATATAAATTCATAAATTCTTAATTGTATAATATACTATTATTTGAAATTTATATTATTTAAATTATATAATAACATGTAATTAATATACTATATAAACATAAAATAATATAATACAATAAATGTAATATAATATTTTATGTATTTTTTATATTACATATTGAATTGATTTTATTTATAGCATAAGAAAAAATAATATATAATATAAAAAGGAATATAATATATATTCTGTTGTGTAACCAGCTCCAAAAATAGAAGAAAAGAGATATCAACGCCTTAGAAATGAGCCACTTCGAGGGGGCAACCTCCAATACATTACATAAATGAACAATTCTTGGATGATACAATTTACAAAACCTCCTTTCTATATATAGGAGTCCATGGGGCCATAATGTAATCCTAGTGGGCCACAATGCAATCCTAGCCGACCTAACAATAATAATTTAAGGGCACAATAATAACAAAATGGGGGTTACAAGGGTACAATAATAACAATAAGGGGTTTACACTAACAATAATAAGGGGCTATACTAGTGATATAGGGACCTAACATGTCCCTCTCCTTCAAAAAAAGTGTTGTCCTCAACACTTGAGTAGCTCCGGGTGCTTCTGTATAAAATTCTCATCCTCCCATGTCGAATCTTCAGTGGGTAAGTTCTTCCACTTGATGAGATACTCTGAAATTGATCGATTCCGTAGTTGTCGAGTTCTTTTTTCCATGACTGCTTCAGGTTCCAATATGATTTTCCCTTCCCCATCAAGTTCTGGCAATACTGTTTGAACTGGAAGATTTTCACCTATAACCTTCTTTAAGCATGAAACATGGAAAACCGGATGTACTCGCGAAGAAGCAGGAAGCTCCAATTTGTATGCCATAGTACCAATCTTTTGCAACACCTTGTAAGGACCATAGTACTTTGGCGATAATTTATTATCCTTCTTTGCTTGCTTGAGGGAAATTTGTTTGTATGGTTGCAGCCGTAAAAATACCCAATCTCCTACATCAAAACTTCTCTCGCTACGATGTTGATCTGCCTGTTGTTTCATTCGATTTTGTGCCAAATTCAGGTTATCCTTTAAGAGTTGGAGAATTTCTTGCTGATGCTCGATGTGATCTTCCACTGCTTGAACCTTCGAATTTTCCCTTAAAGATGATGTGATGGATGGTGGATGATATCCATAAAGTGCCATAAATGGGGTCATTTTTGCTGCAGTATGGAAGGAAGTATTATACCACCATTCAACGAGAGGTAACCACTTGACCCATTGTGTTTGTTTATCAGATACAAAACAACGAAGATATCCTTCCAAACATTTATTTACTATCTCAGTTTGACCATCAGATTGAGGATGATAAGATGAGCTATGAGCTAATTGAGTACCCAAACAAGAAAATAACTCCGTCCAAAATTTCCAGTAAAAATGGGATCTCTGTTGCTCACAATAACCCTTGGGCTTCCATGTAGCTTTTGAATTCTATCCATAAATGTAGTAGCAACTCTACTTGCTTTAAATGGATGAGATAATGCACAAAAGTGTGCATACTTGGTAAGTCTATCAACTACCACCATGATGACACTCTTTCCTTCGGACTTAGGTAAACCCGTGATAAAATCCATTGAAATCTCCTCCCAACGTTGACTTGGAATGGATAAAGGTTGTAGAAGTCCTGGGGTCTTGATTGTTTCCACTTTATTCTGCTGGCAAACCAAACATTCTGCCACAAACTTTCGAATATCAGATTTAAGGCCATCCCAAAAAAATTCTTTCTTCACCCTGTGGTAAGTTTTTAAAAATCCTGAGTGTCCTCCTAAAGGAGAAGTGTACAATTCCAGAAGAATCTTTTGTTTTAGTTGGGAATTCTTGCAAAGATATAAGCGATCTTTGTACCATAAGGAATCATTTTTCCAACTAAATGTATCAGATATACTAGGATCTTGCTGCAACTTTTGAATGAGTGTCCATACATCTTTGTCCTTCTTCCATTCATCTCTTGCTTCAGTTATCCAATCTGGTTGGATAATATAAATGGCACAAATCAATGCTTCCACCTCTTCATTCTTTCTTGAGAGTGCATCTACAACAACATTAAGCTTTCCTTTTTTGTAGATTATTTCAAAGTAATAACCCAACATATTTGTGACCCATTTTTGTTGCTCTTCTAAAGATAGTCGTTGTTCCAAAAAGTGTTTAAGACTATCATGATCAGTTTTTACCTTGAAGTGTCTTACCTTGAAGTGTTTAAGACTATCATGATCTGTTTTTAGATCATTTTTCATGTTTTCCATGTTGTATTTCATGTCATCCATATTAGCTTCCATGCCATCCATCTTAGCTTCCACGCCAGCTTCCATGCCATTCATCTTAGCTTCCACACCTTTCTTCAAAACTTCCATTTCATTTTTTGTTGCTCTTTGCGAGAGTGAAATTTGTTGCACTTGCTCTTGTAATTTTGATAGATCATGTTGCAATTCTTCATCTTCATGAGTCATAGTAGAGCCTTCTGAAGGCTTAATGGGTGTTGAATTATTTTTGGCTGTGAATGTGGCATCATTATAACCCACATCATATCTATTCTACAAGATGCCCTTGGAATCAATTCAACGATTCTTCAAACAAGACTATGTAATTCTAAAAAAAATACACATTTTTTTCTTGCTTTTGAGGATTTAGTATTGAAATTGGATTTTTTGTGATTCTGCACTTCACAATCTGAAATTCAATGAAATACCCTCTCTAAATTATATTTTGAAATGCTACTGAAGTTCCATCTGATTGATTCTCTGGAGATAAAGAAGGTCCAATCTCCTCACAATGACCTAATTATGGACTCGTTCAAGAGAGCGAACTTGACGACTTGACACGTGTTGCTATTTCATCTTTTGTCTCAAATGATAGCCAAGAAACGATAGTCAGGTAATTCTCACGACCACTTTTTACGCATCTTAATCCGATGTCCAGAGAGAGAGTTATTGAAATTTTCCCACGATCACCTATTTGAGATGAAATTCAGGAGCCTGAAAAAGCACTACCTTCCACATATCATATCTCCAAAACTGTTGTGAACCAAGTTCTGAATTTTTTTGACGACTTTCCTTTGGATTTCATCTTCGCACCATATGAATTTTAGATTCTGAACCTTCGTAGAAAAATAGTTATAGTGCAAATGCCACGATGACCTGAGCCTAAAAAAAGACCTAACTTCCACAAATCATATCTCCGAAAATATTGCGAACCAAGCTCTGAAATTTTGAGACCATCTTCCTCAGGATTTTGGCTTCCCACCCTAAAAATTTCAGCTTCTGAAACTTCGTAGAAAAAAAAGTTATAGCGAAAATTCCACGATGACCTGTTTGGAGCAGCAAAACCCTAGAATCCCAAGCTCTGATACCAAATGTTGTGTAACCATCTCCAAAAATAGAAGAAAAGAGATATCAACGCCTTAGAAATGAGCCACTTCGAGGGGGCAACCTCCAATACATTACATAAATGAACAATTCTTGGATGATACAATTTACAAAACCTCCTTTCTATATATAGGAGTCCATGGGGCTATAATGTAATCCTAGTGGGCCACAATGTAATCCTAGCCGACCTAACAATAATAATTTAAGGGCACAATAATAACAAAATGGGGGTTACAAGGGTACAATAATAACAATAAGGGGGTTACACTAACAACAATAAGGGACTATACTAGTCATATAGGGACCTAAAATATTCTAAAATATGAAATAATATAAAATTTATCGAAAAATGTGTAAAGACATGAAGATTATGTAAGGATATGCATTGTTTATTTCAAAAAATATGAAATTAAAATAATAATATTTTATTAAAAAAGTGTGAAATGACATTTATTATTAGTACTCTACTTTGTGACTTTAAAAGTACTTAGAGCACTACCATGATTAACCATGAGTTTTTATCCACCATTGAGAATGTAACAAGTAAGGACCTTTACTTCAAGCAATGTTACCTCAACCATTGGGGATGATGTCATCCCCTAAAATGTAATTGGTTTTCATAAAGTGAATTTTTATTGTACATTTTCCTTAAGAGGCTCATTTTAGACCTAAAAATTCTCCTAATGCTCCCACAATGACCTAATTATGGACTAGTTCAGTAGAGCGTGTTAGCTCCCTGTAATCAGCAAACTTGGCAAAGTCCGACAGCAGGGAGAAACATCATTTCAACCACTTTGGGATTCTAGGATCTAGCCCTCCTGAATCCGGAGAGGGATCTCTCCAATAAGTGCAAAGATGGATTTGTCTTTGAAGTTTTGGGTAATGATATTAGGCTACTTATGAAGGCCGAGGGTTTTGTTTTGTTTTGGATGGTTGAGCATGATTATGGCTTGAGTGGAAAAGTCATAAATGGAAAGAGTTCCAAAGGTGAGAAGTCGCAAGCAAATAGAACAAGCTTTGGCCAAAAAGATGGATAATTGTAGGTTTTAGTCCATTGGGCTATGGAGTCATAATAGGGTTTTAATTGAAACAACAGGTTCAAGAGTGGTCTATGGAGCAAGTCATCTATGTCTAAGGATCTATTCAAATTTGATTTATGGAATGAAATGATACAAAAAAGGAGGGGAATTAAACAAATGAAGAACAAAGAGCAGCCCAGGATTTGGTAAGTACTTTGAAACTAGCTAGCCTTTGACAAACACTTAAGAAAAACATAAAAGCAATCCAAGATCTGGTAAGTACTTCAAAACTAGCTAGCCTTTGATATAATTTCAATAGAAAAACATTTAAAACACAAGGGAAACACAAATGATAACAAAGAACGGTCTAAGATCTGGTAAGTACTTCGAAACTATCCAGCTTTCAACACATTTCAAGGGAAACTTTCAGTCAGTCTTTTGGGATAAAACTAGGACTAGGGCTCACCATATCTTCCTTAGTTCATATCTACTTAACATGAAATGAAAATAACTTTCAAGAATAACAATTAGCTAAACAGGAGGACGAGGGAACGCCAGCATTCCTACTGCTTGAACTGAATTAAATCATTCCTAAATAACACAAATTTGAAGAAAACATCAAGATAAAGCTTATCAGTCAGAGAAGGGTACTGATATACAGTAAATCCTAACTCTATGCTTGTTGTTATTTATCAGAGAAGATGAACAAAGTGGAAACAGAAATAAAACAACGATTTACAATAAGAAATAACATCACCTTAGACATAAACCAAGATCCCATAAATCAGCTTGTATTGATGCCTCAAACCAGTTACAGCTTTAAGTCTAGTGTTTCAGGTTAGCAATTATCTTCACTTCTCAGCCTAACTACTATATCACAAGCAGAGCTTCAAGAGCCAAAGAACACTATTTACAATCAGAATTTTCGAGCACAAGTATATTTCAAAGTTCTACAACCAACATTTTCTCATCTTCTACAGAAGTATTTATAGAAGAGAAGAGGAGGTGGGATCTGATAAAAGATATCCTGGGTCAATTAATACAAACTTAATGCTTCTCGGCCTTTGAGGGGCTCAATGGAGAAGAGTACAGATACTCTCATTGTATTAATTGATTTACATTAAAGATTAAGCTCGGTGGGAGCTTTTGTTGACTTTTAAGGCTCTGTTTTAGGATGTAATAACTTTGCTGATATTTTACATTAAGTTTATTGGTAGAATTAACTATTCAGCTGCGCTGAGGCAAATATCTGATTTTCTAATCAATAACTTCGGCCTTTTTTGAGTGCTTGTGGCTACAGGTGACACTGTGGTAGATGAGAGGAATCAATTGGCCTCTGTTGTGGCGGTGGAGGCCTTTTTTTCTGATAAACACTTATGATTTTCCTTAACTGTGTTTTAATTTGGAGGATTAGGCTTTTGATAATCAATCTTAGCCGTAATCCCCCAATACTGTCTTCAATCCTCTGTTCTATTGTATTCTGTCTTCGACACTGATACTCTTTTAATTTGATTAAATAACTTTGTGTCTTGTTGATGTGCAGGGCTGCACAGGGCTCATACGGCATCAATGCCCATGAAGCATTGATGAAACGTGACGTAGAACCCTTTGGAATGATCTTCCCTTTTAAATAAACAAAGCCCTGGGGATCGTCACCCTCGGCTTTATCATTTCTCTTTAAAATATTTTGAAATTCATTTGAACCTGCAAAAAACACACAATGTTATGAAATCCTGCATTTATTGGGTAAACTGCTTCGTTTACGGAGGTTAAAAGAAGAGCAGAGGAAGAAATAAGTCAGAAACGTTGATCGCGCAAAGATCAACAGTAAGGATCAGTGGGGGAAACATAAAGTGTAAAGGCCACTTTATGATGAAACGAGACGAAATGCAGAGAAAAAGGTTTAAAACCTTGCTTTGGAGGAAAAATGGTTAAAAATAGAGGTGGGAGTTCGAGATGATCGTGGGCCGTCGGATGAGATCGACCCATGAGATCAACGGCTGAGGAGGTGCGCGAAAAACTCAAAAGGAAAGAGGGAAAGTGGTTTCGTGGATAAAAACCATTGTTTTCGCACAGAGAAAAGGCAAGTAGGCAGTTTTGCCTTTTGGAACGCGATATGCGTCCCCGCCCGACACGTGGCATCAGAAAACCACCCATTTCGCGTGCCCTTTGAGAAATTAACTTTCGCGCTGAAAGTTACGCGAAAATGCGCCTGAACCGTTAGATCTGGGGTCTCAGATCTGACAGCGGAGAGCGAGCACGATTTTGAAAAGATACACAAGCGGTAGGAAGATGGGTGTTTTCAATCTAGGCTGCTGGATCGAACAGCTGAATGGCTAGGATTAAATCTGGGGTAATAAACGAAATAATACAATGGAGGGAGATGGGTTAATAAGGGTTGTTGATCTGCAGAGATCAACGGTCGGGATTTGTCCTAAAACATTAGAACGTGGGGCGCATATTTTTAGACCAAAGCCGGGAAATGCGATCTGGACACGTGGACGGTCCAGATGCAATCGGAAGCAAGGGCATCGGCGGGGCAAAGAACCTGGAGTGCGATGGAGCGATTAAGCACTGGTCGTTGATCTGAGGATCATATCAACGGTGGGGAACGAATCGGAGAATTTTGAAGGACGGTTAATGATCGAAGTGAATATGGACCATTAGATCTGGGAAGGCAGGGAGGAGATCAATGGCTCTCGATTGATCGGGGAATGACCAATCGGAGGGGAGAAACAAATGCACCCAACAAAAAATGCGATGCGATCATGCGCAGGCCGTTGATCGGCTCAAGATCAACGGTCGATATCGTTTTAAAACTCACACCGGCGAAAACCCTTTATAATATATGAAAACCCAAAAATTTAATAAAAACAAAGGTTTTTGTGCATCGGGGAGGAATATATATAAATGAAATGCATGGCGCCCGACTGCGGGGCCTTTGGTCTATATCAAGGATAATAGGCCCGGGGCTTATATATGAAAAGGGCCAATCGTAATCGGAAGGTCGGGCCTTCGGGCTTTTCAATCTACCCATTCGAATTTTACGATGCGATTGGCACTTGGGACTTTAACTCTTGGTCCCGGGCGCAAGTTATATGGAGTAAAAATCATAACTCCAACGGGTTTAGACCAAAACTTTAGGTAAGTGGGTTTATAACTTTACAAAGGAAAATATCAATCGGAAAGGTTTATTCACAAGTTTTAGCGCCCGATTGTGGGCACAGGGGTTATATGGGATAATAATATGATCGGGGGATATAAGCACAGGGCTTAATCACATCGAAACTTTTGTCATGGCACAAAGACTTGTGCACTTGGATTTTTGCGATGCAATAAGCGCTTAAATGGTGTAGCGCTTGGTTCCAGCACCAAGGCGTATGGAGGGGAAGTGGTTAGGACTTAGCCCAAGGGGCTTAAGTCTGTAATACAAAAAAGGTATTTTAATGAAAATTTTTCAAGTTTTCAATGGATTTGGGGGTTTCGGCAAATTCCAAAAAGGATTTTTAAACTCTGTAAAGGGGTTTTCATGAAGGGGAAATGGGGAAGACTGAAAAAATAGAGGAATTTCATGGAAAAAAAAGGGGTAAAACAGGAGGTTAGTTTTGAAGTGGAAGGAGGGGAAAATGGTGTTTGCAGCAGTATTTCTCTTATGGAAACAGTAGAATTTCAAAATTTACAATGGAAGCAGCAGTGAAGATTTGGCCAAATGGCAAGATGTCTTCATGAGTCTTCAAGAGATAACATTTTTTTGCAATAAAATTTGTTCCTTGAAGGCTCCAAAAATGTTTTAGCCACCATTTGATATGACAAATTTTATTGGTGGCTAACAAAGTGCACTTGTACGACGTGTCACATCTCTCTGTTTCCTCTTTCGGCTCTGAAATTGATACACAGAAAACTACAGCTCATGTAATTGCAACCAATTTTTACAGAAATCTAATCCGATGCTCAGAGAGAGAGTTACGACGATTTTCCCAAGGTCACCTCTTTGAGATGAAATTTGTGAGCCTGAAAAAACCCTAACTTCCACAGATCATATCTCTGAAAATATTGTGAAACAAGATCTAAACTTGTTACAGGAATTTCATCAAGATTTTAGCTCCGTTCTGCAAAAATTTCAGATTCTAAACCTTCGTAGAAACAAAGTTATAGCGAAAATTCCACGATGACCTGTTTAAGTGAAATTCGAGAGCTTGAAAAAACCCTAACTTCCACAGATCATATCTCTGAAAATATTCCGAACCAAGATCTGAAATTTGTACATGACGTTCCTCAAGCTTTCGGCTTCACGCTGTAAAACTTTCAGCTTTTGAAACTTCGTAGAAAAAAATTTATAGCGAAAATTCCACAATGACCTATTTGGAGCAGCGAAACCCTAGAATCCAAAGCTCTGATACCAAATGTTATGAAACCAGCTTCAAAAATAGAAGAAAAGAGAGATCAAAGCCTTACAAATCAGCCACTTTGAGGGGAAAACCTCTAATACATTACATAAATCAATAATTCTTGGATGATACAAATGAAAAAACCTCCTTCTATATATAGGGGTTCATGGGGTCACAATATAACCCTAGCCGCCCTAACAATAATAATGTAAGGAAACAATAATAACAATATGGGGGTTACAGGGGTACAACAATAACAATAAGGGGGCTACACTAATAACAATAAGGGACTACACTAGTAATATGGGGACCTAACACTTGATACGAAGTTGCCCCATTCATCATGTAGTGCATTGAGCACTACGGTGGTCATTTATTTATCAGAGATTATTTCCCCCAACTCTTGCGTTTGGTCTCTTATTTATGACACCCTCATAAGATATGAAGCTATCCCTTCTTCCTTTGATACATTCATCTTATATAGCTCGGTTCTCAAAGATATTACTTCTCCAGCAGTGTTTACGAAGAATAATTCTACTAAATTCTCTTAGATTTTTTTTATGTATCCAACTTTGCTACATAAGGTATGAGGGGATCCTTGATGGATTCTATAAGGATATTTTGAGCCCTTATTTCCCCTTTCTTATACTTTGATAGTGCTTAATATTCTTCTTGTAATGGTTTGGAGACCTTACCATTGACATGGCCTATAACTTCATTCTCTACGAGGATCAGATCTGTCCTCTTTTTCCATGAAAGGAAGTTTGATGACTCAACCAATTTTTTGCTCTCCTTGCAAAATGAATTCATTTTGATAAATTCAGACATAGATATAAATATACTTACTTGACAAGTGAAGATACTCCTAGATGATGAAATCTTCAACTTTATTCCCTTTTTGATGATGCTGATAATAGAAGATGTCTTCTTGATGAAGATGTATTCCTTCAAGTGTGCTTTGATAGTGTTCCTTGACTGAAAAAGAGGGAGATCACCTTGATTCCTTGATTATGATGGTAGTGCTTCTTCTTGCTTCCTTTGGATGTAGATAATTCAAGATACTTAAATATGTAGTCCTTCTTTGTTTGATTGAAGGTAGGGTCCTTTAGATCTCCTTTGTTGATGATGATTGAAAAGTGTGTGAGCTTCTCAAGAATGTGTTTAAAATGCAGTAATAAATTCATAATTTAATTTTCCCTTGATTAAATTAGGGGAAATTTGAAATTCCACATCAAAAGACAACTTGAATGAGTTAATTGAGGTGATATAGTTGATATCACTCAATTGGTTTAGTTAATTTGAGTTGGGGGCATCGAGTTGGGTTGTGTACAGTGATTCCTGAATTTTAAGAGCCTAGGTTGAGGTAATTTCAATTGTAACAATTTAATTCAATTAAATTGAGTTATGGTCAGTGAAACTAGTTCCAACTATTGGAGGAATTATTGGAAGGCCTATAAGTGGGGTGTAACTTTAGTGCTTAACTAGTTCACTGACCAACCAACCTAGCTTAACTCATGCCTGCATATAATTCGAGTTACCCAGTTGGGATTGGAGTTCAAGGGCGGTGTAATGTCAGTTGTAAACTATTTCAAGTTATACATGTGGTGCATGCAGTCAAAGATTGGCCTAAAGGAAATGCACAATCTAGATTGAGGAATTTCCTAAATAATAGGGGTTTAATTTCTTGAGGAACGACATAAGGAAATAGAAGCTTGGAGGGCTTGAAAATTGAATAAGTGTTGTCCAAAGTCAGTCAATCAGACAGAGGATAGAAGATATAGGTGAAATTTTTTATCAAGCTTGAGCAGAGCATATTGTATTCATCTAGATTCTTTGATTAATGCAATACAAATAGGAAGGGGTTTTGAGTAGTTGCTTTTCCCTAGATAAATATTTGTGTGTGTGTTAAATCATGATGCATGTTTTTGATGTGTTCTCGATCATGAATTTGCTTCCACATATGAGTAGAGTAGATTTGAATCTTATGTTTTAATAAATTACATGAGCAATTATGGATATGCATTAAAATTCTACATGGTATCAGAGCAGGGTTCACAATAGAGAAGAGAATTCGAAGTTGACTTTGTAGGAGGTGTTGAGTCTCAAAAGTGTTTTCCATATTCATACATATTTCCATTATGTCATAACCATTTAGCTCTTATTTCATAGCCATCTGACCTAAAACCCTACATCAAGTAACCATTTTCATAAATATATGGGTTAGAATCCTTGTTTTCCAAAGTTATTTATTTTATGGTATTTAAAGTGAATTTATGATTTGAATGAAAATTAACATAGTTTGATATATCTATCTATGTGTTATGAGTTTTGTGACATGTGTAGGTCAAAAGGAGACTTCTAGAAGACCCTTATGTGGCACTCTAAGGCCAAATTCGAATTTGGTTGGAGAAGATCATGGGATCATGAGAACATGTGTCTCATTTCCTTGTTGTATTGAAACTCTAAGAGGATATGTGTCTCCTTTCTTAGTTGTGTTGAAATTCTAGAAAGACATGTCTTATCATTTCCTATTTTGATTGTAACTCTAGAGTTGGAGGGAGAGATTCATGGACTCCCATTAATGAGATAACTTCTCATATTTTGTATAAATAAGAGAAGCTTTCTCCTATCATGGGTAATGAAAAAGTAATGAAAAATTAGGAGAAGGAGAGAAAGGAAAAGAGAGTCTTTTGTAACAAAGTTCAAGATGGAATGGGATGTAGATTTGTGAGGTTTTCAATAAAGAAATTCAGTTCTTTGATGCTGTTTTGATTACAATTTTAAGGAGCTGAAGCTAAGGATTTCACCAAATTGGTAGCAGAGGGCCCCTGCTATCCAAGGAGGCTTCTACATGCTTTCTAGATAAGTAGCTTTTAATTATGTGTTGTTAGCTTTTAAATCATGTCTTGCATTATTTGTTTAATTAAAAGATCCTCATTATCTTACAACCATTCTTTTTCTTAAAAAGCTCTTCCAACATATCATTATTAGATGAAAAAGATTTGGTTGTATTATGTTGAGTTAATTAGCATTTTTAGTTGCAATTCCTTTCGTTAATTATCACAGTTAGACTTACTCTAATAAACTCTTCCAAAATATCATTATGATGAATAAGGCATAATTGTGGTATTGTAGGTTTTAGTTGCTTGTTTACACTAAGTGGCATAGCCATTCTTACTCTTACAAAGCTCTTCCAAAATATCATAACAATGAGTAAGAAATAGCTGTGGTGTCTTAGATATTAATTGTATTTCTTTCGATAATTATCACAGTTAGACTTACTCTAATAAACTCTTCCAAAATATCATTATGATGAATAAGGCATAACTGTGGTATTGTAGGTTTTAGTTGCTTGTTTACACTAAGTGGCATAGCCATTCTTACTCTTACAAAACTCTTCCAAAATATCATAACAATGAGTAAGAAATAGCTGTGGTGTCTTAGATTTTAATTGTATTTGCTTTCATTTTTACGTTTATGTTCAATTGCATTGGATAATACAGCCAGGACTGTTTTACAAACTCTTCCAAAATATCATTCATCATGAACAAGATGGGTTGTAGAATTCCATAGACTAGTTGCATGTTAATTTAGTTAGAGCACTCCGGAGGTAGATTACATTTAATTCAGCTCTGTCATTTCATTTCATTTTTAAGTTTGATAGAAGATCCTCATTGCATTAGAATAAAAAAAATAAGAAAAACACATACAACGAAGTAAGGAAGAGGTCACTTAAGCACATATAGTGCACCACACTTCATCAGTTTACTAGCCCTGGTTGATAGTTTATGTTAGCAATTTAGGACGCTAAATTGACTACACATTTTGGCGCCGTTGCCGGGGAAGTGTTATTAGGAAACCTTATATCTTACATCTAAAAAAAAAAATTAATAATTCTTGAGTATGCTCTCCTCCTGCACTTTGTGTAATCTGGAGGATCAGAAAAAGAAGTGTTATGTTAAAAAAAAAAAAGAGAAAAAAGAAAAAAGGGAGACAAAATAAACTTCATCATTTCAATTGATTCAATAAAAAAATAAAAAAAATTGCTTTCATCATTTCATTTGATTTAAAAAAATTTTAAAAAAAATGAAAAAAACTCCAATACATTGTTTTGTTTAATGAAATATATATGTGTATTTTTAATTTTTTTGAAAATATAACATACGTAATTTTATTAAACAAGTCAATTATTAAAAATAAAAATAAATAAAATAAATAAATAAAATAAAAAAAATAAAAAATAAAATTATGAAACTCAACTGCTTTGATAGATTCAGCTGTCCAAGATTGACTGGTTATGGTATGTAGTGGTCATCAAAACACTGTATCATGTTTTAATAAGAATGTGGCATGATTCCGCAGCTAATTGGAATTCCGCAGCTGAGTTCAAGGTTTAGCAGGTTACAGGCATCCAATGAATAAACTGACCACATGGGCATCTCCGGAATTGTCCCTACATGGATCCTATCCTAGTCACCCAGCCCAGACTGATAAAAAATCAGTTTAAAACCTTAGTCAAAGTCCTGTTTTTAGCATGTTTTTCTTGAAGTCTTCGCTGCCTGAAATTGAAAAATCATTAATCCTTCTTATAAAAATTTACAATTTCAGAGAAAAAAAAAAAACAATCTATGGCTATCTTCAATCCTAGCTTTCGATGTGGCCTCAGTAGAAAATCTGCATTCCTGTTCAAGCTTTGGCTTGAAACAAACCTGCAACCTCCACTATTTTCGCAATAAAACCAATGAGAGTCCAGATTCATACTAGCTCCATGATTCGTTTGAAAGGACGATTCCTGGTGTGCAATTTGCTGGTCTCAAGAATTGGAGGAATTAATTCCATGTGAACCGTAGACTTTATTGTGAAGGGCTCAATACTATTTCTAAAACTGAGGTCCTCGTCAACTTGCAGTCTCCAGCCATACATGTCTATCTGTCACACGCTTCGACATTTACCTGTAAACAAAAACATATAAATCCAAACGTTCTTTGTATAAAATGCAAATAATCTCAACAAAGATGGATATGCAACTCGAAATATGCGTGGAACTCTTAAAAAAGACAAAACAAAGTCTCTAAGTTGTTGGAGAAGCACAAGACAATTGATGTGGAGCACTACGAGCATATCAGGGTTGAGCTGCAACAACATCAGGGGAAATCAGAAGCTATGACCACAGAAGTGGATATGGGGAGAAAATTGATAGCAGAAAAGCAAAAAAAGAATATCAAATTTGGAGGAAGTGGTTGTCTCTACAGAGTTCAAGATTTTCTGAAATGGAATAGCACAAGCTGCATTACGTAAAGAACGGGAAAATACACGCGCTGCTATTTATACAGATGAAGAGTTCAGTTCTCTGCAGTGCCAGGTAGCAGAAACAAACTTGTTAAGAGAAAGTAATGCACAGCTTAGAGATGAAAATAAGAGAAATTTTGAGGAGGATGCCATAATTGTATTGATCAGTCATCTGTCTGTGCTGTGATCGCATCTAAAAAATATCAAAATCAATTTCACAGCCGAATGTAGCAATTTAGGAAAACGCAAAACAGAGAAAAACATCAAACTTTGAAAGCACGATTTGGCCAAACGGAGGTGAATTAAAAAATTCCACGACATGGGTTTTTTTGCCAACAGGGTCAATTAGATAACCCAGAGATCGTTTTACGAAATTCGTGGCAGTCTGGGAGAATTTCTCGGTTCTTTGAAGCCCATTTTTGCCTGCCGCGTGAGGAAAAACAGTTTTGTTGCACAGTGGAGAGTTTGAACGGCACTCTGCATTGATTTCACCCATAATCTGAGAAAGAAGAATTTTAATTGAAATCAAAGTCTTATCGTGGCATTCAATCCACATTCCACACAATTTTGAGTTCAATTCGACTTCGTTTTCTGAATGTTGGATTTCGTTGTGATTAATTACATCTCCTTTATCATCTGCCCAGCAATCGGAGCGCGAGGAAGCCTATCATATGATTGTTTCACACTTGAAGCTACAACCTGAAAATCATGAACGGGTCAAAGAATCTTGGTTTCGTAAGAAAGATCACTCTGATGGTTACAATTCTCAATCAAAGCTGATGGAATAGATGCAGATGACGAAGCTGATATAAATATGAATAAAGAAAAACCTAAAGGCATGGATGAAGTCAATGACTCTTGAGATGATGAAATAAACAATTGTACCAATACTTTTAGAAGTTTTATATGCGGCGATGAGGCTCTGAAGATTTCTCCTGATCAACCATATTTCTTGCGGCATACGATTCGTCGAGGCCATCTTAATGTTTCTCAGTTTTATCCGGTGCAGCAGATTTCTGAATTTCCTATTTAATAAATTGTTCTGTTTAATAAATTTATATATGTATATATATTTTTTAAATGTAACATATATAATATTTTTCAAAAAAAAAAAAAAAAATTGCATTTTTCAATTTTGTTATTTAAAAATAAATAAATATATATATATATATAATTGCATTTCTCTTTTTCAATTTTGTTATTAAAAAAAAAAAAAAAATTCGTTTCTCTTTTTCAATTTTGTTTTGATTTAAAAAAAAAAAAAAATTAATTAATTAATAATTTTGAATCAATAAAATGAATAAGTTATTTGCTAACTTTTCTGAAGGTATTGATTAATTTTGGACTGATGATGAAAGATGAATGGCTAACTTTTTATTCAAGATTTTTAGCTACAGAAACCTGTCGACATTCTGCAGCTAAAGTCCAATTCCGCAGCGGTTCTCCAAATTTTGCAGCTGAAAAAACCTCATTGTTCAAATCAGCCTAACTTTCTCATACAAAATCAGATTTTGATGATTCAAGTATCGTTGGAAAGGTCTCAACAAGATCTACACAATGAGAAATCCATCATTAGAGTTTGAAATGGTAAATAATGAAATAAATTGCTGAAAAGAAGTAACGTTCAACTTGAGGCACTAATTCCAAAACAGGTATAAATTCTTTTGATTTTTCCTTTAAGAACTTGTTTCATTAATACAAATTCTTAGTTTTGTGTGTAAATATCATAACTAGAGAGATTGATCACTTCTCTCCTTTGATATTCTTACATTCCATTGCAGAAGAAGTATTAGTTTTTTTGCAGGTTCCAGGAGGAAGGACAAATGACTACAAGAGAATGGTGTCTCTCTAAGAGACCAATTTGTTTCATAAAAAGATGATCAACAACAAAGAAGAAATATGTTAATACAAAATCAGATCCAAACACTTGAAAAACTTTCAGATACTATTGTCCCCATCACATCCATACCTCATAATAAACCATTCACCTCATTTCACTTCATATTTTCCATTTACATTTACATCCACTTTCCATTTCCTTTTGTTCATTCACAACCCACAAATAAAAGCAGGAGGCTCATTCACATGCTTATTGCCCATTGCCATTTCTACTCTCCATTGCCATCTTCCATTTTCATCTTCCATTTTTTGTCATTTTCATTCCGCAAATAAGCCCTGCTTCAATGCAAATTATTGAGTCCATAGCCCTTTGAGTCTAAGTTCTTTGTAAAAACACCTTGAGGCTTGCATGCCTTAATAGAAAGTTCTCATGCTGACAAACAATGGGAATACATTAATGTCCCTTGTTCGTCAGATCTTCTAGGTGACTCGACATCAGCAAAATCATTCGTACCTAGTAAGATGTGTTTGGGCATCTTGACTCTCATTGTCATCAATGGTGAGAGTTCTCGTGTTGACTAGTTGTATCCATTAATGACCACTAAGTCAACAATTTCCTACTATGTTCGACATCAGAACATCTTTTCACATAGTAGGAATTGTGCCAATGAGTTTTGAAGACATGAAGACTATTATTTTCAGCATTTTGGAGCAGATTCAGCAAGTTTTAGTAGGAGAAATAAAAAGTCATCTTATCTCTTTATCCATGACTCCTCTTGTTCAGCCACTTGAAGAAGAATATGATCAGAATTTTGCAGCCACCACACATACACAACTCATCTACATTTAAGGTAAGTGAAGGTATGTTGTTTTCTAATTTTTAGTCATGTGATTCATTAGAATGCTAAAATTGTAACTTTGGAAAAATTCCTCACTCCCTTTTTCACATTGTCATATCTTTAGTTGAAGGGGGAAGGGACATCATTTCATATCCGCATGTCATACACTATCACACATTTTCATTTCATTTCCACCCACATATACTTCCCAACCAACTATTGTTGCAACATGATCCAAAAGATTATATGCCTTGCAAATGATCAATTCATTGATGAAGTAATTGATTGTAAATGTTTTCATGAACTTTGATGCAACAAAGAAAATAAAGCATTGTTACACAAGAACCATTACTCAAAAAAATTGGTTGTCACACAAGAACCAACCATTAAAAAAAAATGTTGCAATCAAATGTATTATACTTTGCCAAAAAGAAAATATCAAGAAGAAAAGTTTGGAACGAATCCATATGAGTCAAAACTCATAAAAAAATCAACTCATGGACAAATGAATCATTGCAATATTTGCATGAGGACATGCAACAATTTCAGTTCGGGGGTATGTTGAGTCTCAAAAGTGTTTTCCATATTCATACATATTTCCTTTATGTCATAACCATTTAGCTCTTATTTCATAGCCATCTGACCTAAAACCCTACATCAAGTAACCATTTTCATAAATATATGAGTTAGGATCCTTGTTTTCCAAAGTTATTTATTTTATGTATTTAAAGTGAATTTATGATTAGAAACTAGAAAATTAACATAGTTTCATATATCTATATATGTGTTATGAGTTTTATGACATGTGTAGGTCAAAAGGAGACTTCTAGAAGACCCTTATGTGGCACTCTAAGGCCAAATTCGAATTTGGTTGGAGAAGATCATGGGATCAAGAGGATATGTGTCTCATTTCCTTGTTGTATTGAAACTCTAAGAGGATATGTGTCTCCTTTCTTAGTTGTGTTGAAATTCTAGAAAGACATGTGTCTTATCATTTCCTATTTTGATTGTAACTCTAGAGTTGGAGGGAGAGATTCATGGACTCCCATTAATGAGATAACTTCTCATATTTTGTATAAATAGGAGAAGTTTTCTCCTATCATGGGTAATGAAAAAGTAATGAAAAATTAGGAGAAGGAGAGAAAGGAAAAGAGAGTCTTTTGTAACAAAGTTCAAGATGGAATGGGATGTATATTTGTGAGGTTTTCAATAAAGAAATTCAGTTATTTGATACTGTTTTGATTACAATTTTAAGGAGCTGAAGCTAAGGATTTCACCAAATTGGTAGCAGAGGGCCCTTGCTATCCAAGGAGGCTTCTACATGCTTTCTAGATAAGTAGCTTTTAATTATGTGTTGTTAGCTTTTAAATCATGTCTTGCATTATTTGTTTAATTAAAAGATCCTCATTATCTTACAACCATTCTTTTTCTTAAAAATCTCTTCCAACATATCATTATTAGATGAAAAAGATTTGGTTGTATTATGTTGAGTTAATTAGCATTTTTAGTTGCAATTCCTTTCGTTAATTATCACAGTTAGACTTACTCTAATAAACTCTTCCAAAATATCATTATGATGAATAAGACATAACTGTGGTATTGTAGGTTTTAGTTGCTTGTTTACACTAAGTGGCATAGCCATTCTTACTCTTACAAAGTTCTTCCAAAATATCATAACAATGAGTAAGAAATAGCTGTGGTGTCTTAGATTTTAATTGTATTTCTTTCGTTAATTATCACAGTTAGACTTACTCTAATAAACTCTTCCAAAATATCATTATGATGAATAAGGCATAACTGTGGTATTGTAGGTTTTAGTTGCTTGTTTACACTAAGTGGCATAGCCATTCTTACTCTTACAAAGCTCTTCCAAAATATCATAACAATGAGTAAGAAATAGCTGTGGTGTCTTAGATTTTAATTGTATTTGCTTTCAGTTTTACGTTTATGTTCAATTGCATTGGATGATACAGCCAAGACTATTTTACAAACTCTTCCAAAATATCATTCATCATGAACAAGATGGGCTATAGAATTCCATAGACTAGTTGCATGTTAATTTAGTTAGAGCACTCCGGAGGTAGATTACATTTAATTCAGCTCTGTCATTTCATTTCATTTTTAAGTTTGATAGAAGATCCTCATTGCATTAGAATAAAAAAAATAAGAAAAACACATACAACGAAGTAAGGAAGAGGTCACTTAAGCACATATAGTGCACCACACTTCATCAGTTTACTAGCCCTGGTTGATAATTTATGTTAGCAATTTAGGACGCTAAATTGACTACACAGGAGGATCGAATTTGCAGGATCAATTCTTCAGAGCTATCCAGATGGATTTCTATGGAATAGGATTCGAGTATGCCCTTAAGGGAATCTCAAATTATGTTACTTGGAAGGACCGCATGGAGGAAGTACTAGAAGATAATGGGTTGAAGGAATTCATTGATAATAATATCTCGAAACCAGCAACAGTTGATAGTCAGAATCTAGTGGAGAATGGAAGAAGTGTGTAGCCAAGACAAGGAGGATCATATTGGAGGGATTACGAGACCATATTGTCTCTAATATCCATGGGAAAGAGAATTTTTATGCAATGTGGAAAACATTGACATATTTGTTCCAGAACATTAGTGACCATAGGAAGCTAGCACTCAAGGACAAGCTTCAAAATATCAAGATGCAGAAGGGCGAGACAATACCATAGTACCTTAGCAGATTCACACAATATCATGATGAACTTGGTAGTGTTGGTGTTACGGTTGTCGAAGATGATCTAGTAATCCTAGAACTTATAAGCCTTCCCAAGAGCTAGGAAAACTACTAGCATTCAGTAAATGGGAGGGAGAAGCTAGAAAATTTGGAAATATTATGATCTTATTTTGTGCAAGAATAAATAAGGTGAAACACCAGAGACAAAACCTCATACAAGTGTGATGATGAGGATAATTGTGCCTTGGATGGAAAGGCAAATAAATGGAAATGGAATAAATCCCAATGCAAAGGAGAATCAGATAAAAGGGGAAAGAAGAAATACTTGTCCAAAATAAGTTGCTTCCACTGTCATGAACTGGGACACTATGCCACAAAGTGTCCACACAAGAAGGTGGGAAAGAAGCCCTCGGGAGGAGTGGTAGGTGAAGATTTGGTTTCACAATTCAAGTTGGACTTCACCCTCACTACATGCATGGTAAGCACAGTGATGGGTAGCATGTGGTATCTAGATAGTTGTGCCTCATTCCATATGATGGGTAAACGATAATTTTTCAATGACTTGAAGGAGAAAGACCTCCATATGCACATCAATATAGGAGATGATGGGAGATATAGCATGACCGGTATTGGTATAGTTAATTTTCAAAGAGAGTCTGCCTCCCCTCTCAGGCTCAAGAATGTGATGTTTGTTCCGGGTCTAAAGAATAACTTGGTTTCTATTGCAGTGTTGGAAGATCGTGGCTACGATGTGATATTCAGCAAAGGAAAGGCATTCCAGAGACACATCTCCATGCTACAAGTGAAGTATATTGGGGTTCGGGTGAAGAACCTCTACAGGCTAGATGTGGAAGACTATGTTGCTTTGAGCACATAGGTGGAAAAGGTGCAGAGCCAAGATGTCGGTGAATTATGGCATAGAATACTTGGCCATTTGCATCATGGAGATTTGAATATCATGCAGTAGATCACCACATGCCTCCCCAAAGGTGAACTAGAGAAGAATAATACATGCAAATGGTGTACTTTGGGGAAGTACACAAAAACCACCTTCAATGATCGGGATAGCGGGGCACATGCAATCCTTTAAAGGATCCACTCTTATGTTTGTGGACCTTTCTAGATAACCTCCACTTCCAAGCATAGGTATTATGTTATATTTGTAGATGATTTCTCACGAAAGTGTTGTATCTTCTTCATGCAAAAGAAATACCAGACATTCTCCAATTTTTTTTAATTTGAGCACTTGTTGAGAAAGAAACTTGCACGAAAGTGAAGGCTCTCAGGAGCTATAATAGTGGTGAATATGTGTCAAATGAGTTTAAAAATTTATGTGTAAAGGAAGGCATTTGACGTGATTTGACATCACCCCACAAAACACAGCAAAATGGGGTGGTTAATAAGAAGAAAAAAAAATATTGTGGGAGAATCAAGGGAGATGTTGCATGACCAAGGCCTACCACTACACTTTTTGGCTAAAGCATGCAACATAGTGATATATTTGTAAAACAAGTGTCCTCATCGAATTATTGGGATGAGTGCACTAGAATAAGCCTTTTCAAGGAAGAAACTAGATGTGTCACACTTCAAGATATTTGGATCATCAATTTACTGTCATGATTCTAAGGAATCAAGGAAAAATCTAGAGTTGGTGACAGAGTTGGGCATATTTGTGGGGTACACTGATACACCTCACAACTATCGGGTGTAACTCCCATCTCTTAGGATGACATTTTTTCGTAGAGATGTGAAGTTCGATGAAGAGAAGGAAATGAAGTGTTACCTTGAGAGGGAGCTTTAGTTGCATTCATATCAAGAGATTTTGGATCCAAAGGAAGAACCTCATGATTTTGTCGAGAAACCACAACTAGAGGAGCAGAGAGTGGAGACACCCACTCAAGCAGATACTTCTAGAGAAGAAAGGAAGTGAAATAGTGAAGTTGACGTATCATTGCATTATGCTAGAGAGAATGTAGGAGCACCCACATCACAGTGAAGGTAGAGGAGGTCACCGGATCAATACACTATCTACATGGCTCTGATGAGTGAGCTATTAGAGACAAAACCATCCTCATTCAAGGAATCAGTCCAGAAACCAGTATGGGTTGATGCCATGGTAGAGGAATATGATTCCATTATCAAAATGACTCCATTGTCAGAAACAATGTTTGGGAAGTGGTCCCAAGACTAGAGGAAAAATCAGTGGTGGGTTCGAGATGGATCTACAAGGTGAAGCAAGAAACAGACAAAAGCATCGAGAAACAAAAGGCCATATTTGTGGAAAAGGGGCTCTCTCCGGTGGAGGGAATTGACTATGAGGAGACCTTTGCTCTAGTAGCAACGTACTCTTCTATTAGATAAATTCTAGCACTTGCAGTGCAGATGGGATGGAAAATTCATCAGATAGATGTGAAGACGGGATTCCTCAATGGAGTGATTGAGGAAGAGGTGTATATTGAATAACCGGAATAATTTTAGACCTTCGACAGAGAGTTTAATGTGTGCAGAACCAATCGAGCATTGTATGGATTAAAACAAGCACCTCGTGCTTGGTACACCAAGATTGACAACTATCTCATGGGGTTGGGCTTCACCAAGAGTGAATAAGATGTAAACCTTTACCATATTGCTGTTGAAGGTAAATTTTTTATTATAATGATAATTTGATCAGTTCTTGCAAAGAGGATCTTGAAATAGAATTTAGGATGAAGGACATGGGACTCGTGCATTATTTCATCGGTTTGGAAATATGGAAAGGAGATGGGTAATTGTTTGTCTCTCAAGGAAAGTATGCCAATGATATATTGAATAAGTTCAGCATGGAGAGTAGCAAACCCGTGGACACTCCTCTAGCAGGTATTTTGAGGAAAGAGGATGCCACTTCATGTGAGGAAGTGGAGGCTACTATTTACAAGCAGCTTGTGGGTTCACTTATGTATTTGGGTAACACATGACCAGATATGTGTTATGCAGTTAACTAGCTTATTCAAGCAATCGTTAAGCCAATAAAATTGTATTGGAAGGCAGTAAAACATGTGTTGAGATACCTCTGAGGCACTACTCAATTTTGAATTTGGTACATATGGAAAGAGGGAGTGAAGTTGCAAGGCTTCATGATGCAGATTTGGCAAGGAGTCAATCATACAAGAAGAGCACATCACCAGAAATTTTCATTGTTGGGTCAACAGCAGTTTCTTGGTACAATAGGAAGCAGAGATCTATGGACTCAGCTCAGCAGAAGTTGAAAACATGGCTGCCAGTTAAGCAGCATGTGAGGCAATATGGATGAGTAACATTCTTGTTGGGTTATTTCGTCAAATGATGGATCATACTGTGATTTAATGTGACAATCAGAGTTGTATCAAACTCTTTGAGAATCCAGTTTTTCATGATTGATCCAAGCACATAGATATCTGGTACCACCATCTAAGAGATTGTGTGCAGAGGCGGATCATGTTGTTAGAATACATTCCTACAGAGGAATAGGATGCAGTTATTTTGACAAAGACTTTTTCAAGAGGAAAAATCGGGTTCCATAGAGGCGGGATTGGGGTATCTGATAATCCATTTCTTGTTGAGAGGAAGTGTTGAAAATGCAACAATAAATTCCTAATTTAATTTTCCCTTTATTAAATTAGGATAAATTCGAAATTCCACATCAACAAACACTTGAATGAGTTAACTAAGGTGATATAGTTTTTATCACTCAGTTATCTTAGTTAAATCGAGTTTGGGACATGAACTTGAGTTATGTACAGTGATTCCTAAATTTTAGGAACCTAGGTTGAGTTAATTTTAGTTGTAATATTTAATTCAGCTAAATTGAGCTATGGTGAGTTAAATTAGTTCCAAATGTTGGAGGAACTAGTGGAAGGTCTAGTAGTGGGGTGTAATTTTAGTGTTTAACCAGCTAACTAATAAATAAGCCTAAATTAACTCATGCATGCATAGTATTCGATTTACCCATTTGAGATTGGAGTTCAAGGGTAGTGTACTATCAGTTGTAAACTATTCCAAGTTGTACAGGTGGTGCATGCAGTCAAATTGTCCTAAAGGAATTGTGTTATCTAGATTGAGGAAATTCCTAAATAATAGGGAGCTAATTTCTTGAGGAACAATGCAAGGAAATAGGAGCTTGGAGGGCTTGAAAATTGGCTAAGTGTTGGCCAAAGTCATTCAGCCAGGAAGAGGATATAAGATACAAGTGCAGGTTCTGCTCAAGCTTGAGTAGAGCATATTGTACTCATCTAGATTCTTTAATTAATGCAATACGGATAGGAAGGGATTTTGAGCATTTGATTTACCTTGGATAAATCTTTGTATATGTGTATTAAATCATGATGCATATTTTTGATATGTGTTCTCGATCATGAATTTGTTTCCCTGGATGAGTAGAGTAGATTTGAGTCTTATGTTTTAGTAAATTACATGAGAAGTTTTGAATCTAAATTAAAATTCTACAAAATGATTTAAGTGTAGAACCCTTCTTTGGATGAGCTAGGGTTTTGAGGTATTTTTATCCTTGAGATGTGATAAATGGTACTTTTTGCTTGTCCCTTATATATTCTTTCTTTATGGTTCGATGTCCTCTTTGATGCCTCGACCTTTGATATTATTTTTTATGGTCCTTGCACAAGTTGCCTTTCCTTGACTTGTTAACTTGGCAGTGATACCATCTTGCGAAATATTAGGGCATCAAATTAGGTGATTTATCTTACTTTGATAACTTATTGTGATGCATTTAATTAGCTTCTTCTTTCATCTGATTATTATTATCATTCTCTATCATCAAACAACTACCAAACAATAAAATAAATTATACAATAGGACAGAAGATGTAGGCTATCAACTAGGGATAAAACCTCTCCTATTTAGAGGAAAACCCACAAGAATTATTCTCTTCTTATAGAACTTCAATTAAAAAATTCCAATACCTATGATCCTTGACCATGACCCCTCCAAGACCAATTCAAACTACTCTTCCTTCAACCTAAGTCAAAATTTCCTTATAGCTGATGAAACTTCACTTTCATCAATATTTGGGACCTGTGATGATGACTACAACTTCAACCTGCTTCTCTGCAATTCTTGGTATGCCTACAACTATCACAGACTTGTATGTCTGAGTGGACTGTAGCTAGAATAGTTTCATTTTTACCTTCATTGGGTTATCTTATTCCTTCTTGGTAATTTGGTCCTCAAAACAGATCTCATTGACACCAAAAATGACTTCTTGTAGGGACTACAATTTGGATTTTATGCAGTAGATAGATACCCTAATTCACCTTTCACGTGTGAGATATTTTAGCCCAAAACAAATCCAAAAATTTTGATATTCTTCGGTTAGCTTCACCTCCTCTTCCTAGCTCTTCTTAGGCCTTCTTCCTTGCATTGATCTAACTTCTTGAGTGATGGATGAATGAATTCTTCAAGTGATGTCGAGTGCTCTATATATAGACTTTTCAAGTGTCCAATAGGTCATCTTGTCCTTCTAGATAAGCCGACTTGTCCTTTTGAAACTTGACTTGATTTTTATCACATGACAAGGTCTTAGTAGGTCTTTTAACTCTACTTTGACTCAAATAAATTCTCTTTTCAATATGTAACATGCCCAAATGGGTCTTTAATACATGAAGATGGCTCAATTGACTTGTAGACTAAATGACAAGCCCTAGAAGCACTCAATGGCTAAAAATAAATTTCCCTTGAGCATGAAACCCATTCCTCAAGAATAACAATAATAATTTTATTTTTCTCTTTACATCATAAAATCATGATTACATATGTCATTATGAAGACCGGACCTAGTTATTTATTTCAATAGAAATTTGAGTAAACCTATAAGGAGATATGCTCAAAATACAATAAAAAAGTAGTTTTCTTTCTTGTTCTTAAAAATTCATAACTCTTATTTTATTATTTTAGACATTATTTTATTTTTTTCCTTAGGAGGCCCATTTTAGACCTCAAAATTCCCCAAATGTTGGCAACCCTCGAACTAGGTGAGGATCTTGCAGCTATTTAGGATCAAAATACTGATACTCTCAGATAATCACATGTCACTCTCTATGATAATGAAGACTCATTGATCTAGACCCATAGCCACCATGGTGTTTTCACACTAAAATTTGGATACTTGAGTATGCCTTTGGAAGTTGAAACAAACGAGCCTCATTGGTGGAGAAAAAAATTATGGAGCTAAAATGTCATGCTAAAGCAAAATTATTCATGTGGCTTCTCTAGAATAAAGGCCATACTTGGGACAATCTCCAAAAAATATCTTTCCAAGGCCCTAATATATTCCTATCGTGCTCTTTGAACTATAGATCGATAAATAACCTATTTATAACATGTTCATTTACACAAGCTATTTGGAAAGATATTCTTCAGATGGAAGGTAATTCATACGTCTGAGGCAATCCAAATATTAATGAATTATTATTGTAGTGGCTATCATCTCAACACAAAACACATCACAAAGAAATCCCTCTAATAGTGGCTTTTCGAATATGGCGAGAAAGAAATCCACTGATTTTTGAAGATAAAGCAATCTCTTCTATTAAGATGGAAATACATAGTCTGTACATTGCAACCAAATTTATTGGAATGGATCCCTCCCCCCACCCTGTTACACTAAAACCTGTCACCTTGACATTCTGCTAACTATATGAGCTCATTAACACTCATACATACCTCCTCTGCAAGTCTTACAACCTTTACTCCTCATGTCAAGCCTTAAAACAGGAGGAAAAACCCTAAAAATATCTGAAACTTTGGGTACACAGGTAACATGAGGCCTGCCTGCGTTCCTAGCTTGGGTACGCAGGTAATACACTGCTTACCTGCATTCTAGAATGCAATTTTCCTTTGCAATGCCTGCGTACCCTCCTCAAAGTCAAAAAGGCGAGAAAGTAAAGTCAAAAAAGTGGTTTGAGGTCAATTCTAGAAGGTTCTAGATGAGATTTTTTGGGGATGAGTACGCTTTGATAAGGTGCATGTATCCCTCACCTTAAGGAACTAATCCCTTGATGTGAGGAGTCTATCCCTTTGAAGGAGGATTCTATCCCTACAAAGGTGGAATCCTAACCTCCTCATCTACTCTATAAAAGGAGGCATTGGGTAGCCTCAAATGGTTAAGTTTTTGGAGATTGAGATTTTGGAGATTGAGGATTAGAGTTCAAGCTTTATGTGTGATTGAGTTGAAGTGCTGTTGAGATTTAGTCTTCTTTCTGTTGAGATTTTGAGAGGAAAGATCACATACCTCTTTGTGCTCCTGGAGGAAGAGTGCAAGACTTATCAAAGTAGAGGAGACTCCTGCTTCGGACCCCAGGAAGGCCTTTCGAACATCAAGGCTAAGGTTGTAAGGTTCTTCTGTTATTTTAAGATTAATACAATCAAGTTTTGTTTTTCTCAATAAATTGTCGTTCGATTGTTTATTTCAATAAGCTATCGTTTGATCATTTATTTCATAGATTCCTTGATCACTATGATAGGTATGTTTTATAATTATTTGTTATACAGGTGCTATTTAATATTTTCTTGTTTGTGATTGCAGGTCGACGAAAGACGACACTTTCTTGCGACGAAAGAACTCTTGTTGAGACGAAAGATCTCTTGTTGCGACGGAAGGATTTTGATGCGATGGAAGCACTACGACTGCAAATAAGCATTTGGATCTAAGGTAGGATCGACACCTTTATAACATTTATTTGTAAAACAAATATATTTAGAGAAATACAAACTTAGTTGTTCGTTTGTTGCTAGATTGTCTTCTGACACTAGGGAGATCGGTCTTGTCCGCAAGAACGATTTATCCGGCCAACAAATTGGCGACTCCGCTGGGGAAAGAACTTGTTGTTTTGGTTCTCTTTTATTTTGATTTGAGGAAAAGTTTTTCTTGGTTTTTTATTGATGGATATCTGCCTGGGTAGCTTATTTTTTCTCTGTTTTTGAAAATTTTGAAATCTTTTAAGTTTTTCTTGAACTTTTATGGGGACCGCACTTTGTTCTTTTGCACAGTGCGGGCAGTTTCACACTTTCCTTAAGTAAACAGTGCGGGACCGCACCTGTTACTTCTAGGAGCCTGCGGACCCTGTTAAAATTTTGGAAAAACTCCAGATTTCTTTTTTCTAGTTTAGTTTAGATTTGATTTAGGATTCTTAGCATCTACCCAGATCTGTATTTCTCTGTCAAAAATCTCTTGTTTCTGAATTTCTTTCAGCAATTCTTCATCTCATCAATCTCCATTAAGTTAATTGGGTGTTTTGAGTCTCTTTTTTGAGAAATTCTTAATTTGATTTCCTTTGGTCATTAATTGAAGGTTTGTCTCAGTCTTTTCACAATTTTGCATCTTTTTGCTTTTGTTTTTGCAAAAAAAATTCCCCCTCATTCGCCGGGGGGGGGCTAAATTGTGTATGAGTGTTAATCGCCTTTGAGTGTTTTTTGATCTTTGGAACTCTCACCCGATTTTCTTGACTTGCACTTGATTGATTCTTAGATTACATTAGAATCATCTTGTGTTTGAGATTTCTCTTGCATAGGTCACATTTGCATAATTAGAATTCTCATTTTCAGAATATGAATGAAAAATGTGCATAGATTACATTTGCATACTTTTCAAGTGAATTGTGCATAGATTAAAACTGCATAGTTTACATTCTGAAAAATAAATCATATATTTAGATCATTTTTCTTTGATTTGAATTTAGATTTTTTATGCTTGTTTTAAAAACACAAAAAAAAAACTGTTTTGGAATTGATTTGCATTAGTTTTTCTTGATGAAATTAGTGCATTAGAGAATTTGTTATATTTTCTCTTAGTGATCAATTTTTTGCATTGTTGGAAGTGAATGGAAACTCTCTCCTTACTTTATTTAGGATTCATCGAATTGAAAAAATTACATTATCATATTCGATTGCATTCAGTTTTGGGTCGGGTCATAACACCATTGGTTTCATATCCATTTACCCTTTTGAGTAATAACAGCCTAAATAACACAGCGCTTAATTAATATTCATCTAGTAATTTTTACATTTTTAGGGCTCTTTCCACCAACATAGCTTAGGCTAGTATCTTGGAGTAGGGAGTAATTAACTCTCCAAGATAGTAAAAACAAACAAGTAGATAAATCTTGCGGTAGGAAATAAATCCAATTGTAATTGGTACAATTTGGGAAGCTTCTCTTAAAGGAGTTAATCACGAGATCATGTCCGAGCCTTTGAGACAATCAATTCTATTTCATTGGGAAAGATAGAATATTATGTGCACATTACAAACGGTAAACCTCGAATTAACCATTTTCGAGGAGCCTAGGGTCACTTGTCGGTAAACCTTGGATTGACCATGTCGAGGAGCCTTCAAGGGGATTGAGCTTTGTTACTCTGCCCTTGCGCGTGGGATCGGATCATAGACTGTTCCCCTAGTTGTATTTGTTACTGTTGGTAACCTTAGTGTCCATAAGCTTAAGATTATTTCCTAAGGTGACGGTGAAGGAAAGATCTCACTGTACCTGGAGCAGACGTCGACTAGACTCACTTGGACTCTCTGGGGAGTTCTCTTCCACTCGGATAGTTTTGTGAAGAAACTTGTGCCGATCTGTTTCACATTAAAAAACGAGGTTTCGGGGTAAGCTGATAGCGCCGCTACGTGTTAAATTCTACGATGTTGGATTTCATCACCAACTAGTGTGTTTAGTGCGGGAATCTACTATTTGTGCGTGGTTTGACTCCTAGATTTGATAGCACGTGTTCATTTCTTTTTTTTTATTTTTAGATACCATAGGTGTGAATTGCGAATTTTAATTTTTTAGGTGTGAATTTTGAATTATTAATTTTAGTTTTAAATTATTAATAAAATTCACTAAAGTTGAATCTAATGGCAACTGTTCTGGAATCTACCAACCAAGGAACCCCTCTTAACGAGAATGCTAGTACTTTTCCTTTCTTTGGAAATTTCGGTCCTCCTTATAAGGCTACATCGTCATTACCTTTATTTACAATAGGTTTATCGATATGGTTATTCTCAACTTTATTGGCCTCGAATACTCAAATTGTTCCACCTCAATATAATGATTCTGCTCAACATAGTTCACCATCTCAACATCACCAACCTTCTGTTGACCCTTTACCTCCTTCGCCCAATATTTTTTCCTCCCTTTCTTCCTCTTCGCTTCATAAAAGCCTTGACGCTATTAACCAGGTGGCTAAGAAGAAGAAGAAATGGAAGAAGAAGAAGAAGCAAATAAGAAAGAAGTCAACCAACCAACCATGGCTGCAAGTGTTAGTAGTGTTGAGGAAACCTCCAGCAGGCATCTTAAACCAAAATACCCTTGAAGACTTGTAAGGGTGACCCGCCCCTTATCAATTGTCTGGTATTAGAAGGTCTTGGGTATAGTGGAAAAATCGCATCAACTTTCTATTGATCCATCAGCTTGATGATAATCCAGTTCTGGGAAAAAGGGTAAGTTAGGTTTCCTTGTAAGTTATGCAAAGGGTGTCGGCCTCACATTTTCCCTCACATGGATGAAGCCTCAAAATTATTGGAAAACCTTCTTGTTCTGACAAAAATTTCCAATTTTTTACGTAAAATTTCTCCCAACCTACCGTCAGGCGGCGGAGTGATTGATCTAATTTCAAGTACGGTCGACCACTCTTCCATGGGAGATTGAAACTCATATCACTCAGGTTGATGATCCATTAGTTGATCAAGTGGTCGATTCGATTTCACATTTGGTCGGTCATTCTCCCTGTAGAGAGTGAACTTCATACTGCTCAGGTTCTTCTTGTTACATCATATTCTTCTACGTCGGGGGGAATTTCATCTGTTTCTACAGAAACCCCTCCAAATACTGAGGTCTTTTCCTTTGATTGGAATAGACTAACAGAACCCCGTCTTCCTTCCTCCATTCCTTTCCAAATCATTGTGAAGTTGGGTGGTAGGGACATAGACCGCACACAGGTAGATGAAGGTGCTTCTGTTAGTATTTTATCGTCAATTGCTTGGAAAGCTTTGGGTTCCCCTCAGCTTGTGCCTATTACGTAGAATCTGAAAGCTTTTAACAGAACCATTAGTGAACCTTTAGGGATCCTTCCTAATTTTTCTATTACTTTGGAAGGTAAAACCGTTTATATTGATCTTATGGTAGTTCGAGGACCCTTGGATTTCAATTTACTCCTTGGGTGAGACTATGTTTATGAAATGAAAGTTGTCGTATCGATACTCTTTCGCGTGATGTCTTTCCATCACAATGGAAATATTGTGACTGTAGACTAGCTTTCGTTCCCTAGTCTTGTTTCTACTACCAATAATCTGACAGCCATAAATGTTCCTGATTCTAAAGTGGTATCTACCCCGCCACGGGTTAATTTTGTGGCAACTAGTCCCATGTTTTCAATTACCGATGTAAGCGAGCCTCTCACTGTTTTCTCGTCTTCCTTTGACTTAGATCCGGTAATTGACATGGAAAACTCTATGGGATTATTTGAACGCAATGTTCTTATCCCTTTTGAGTCCCTTGACATGTGTTCCTTCCGAAGAATGGTTCTTCCATCTGATGAAGACCTCTTTGAAGCCATGATCAAGGTGTGTCCATTGACATGTGTTTCTTCCAGTTGGAATCCATAATCAGTGAGTCCGAGGATAGTTCCTTTTACTATGTCAACCTTGTTAAAAAATGAATCAGTTAGTCTGAGGATGGTTCCTTTTACTATTTCAACCTCGTTAAAAAATGAATCAGTGAGTATGAGGAAAGTTCCTTTTACTGTGTCAACCTCGTTAAAAAATGAATCAATGAGTCTGAGGAGAGTTCCTTTTACTGTGTCAACCTCGTTAAAAAATGAATCAGTTGGTGAGGAAAGTTCTTAAAACTGAGTCAACCTCGTTAAAAAATGAATCAGTCGGCAATGAGGACAGTTCTTTTCGTGTGTCAACCTCACTAAAAAATGAATCAGTAGGTTATGTAGGTAGATTAGAAATAAGTAGTTTATGAGGATACTTCCTATTACTGAGTCAACCTCGTTAAAAAATGAATCAGGTACAAGGATAGTTCTTTTCCTGTGCCAACCTCGTTAAAAAATAAAACAGGTGTCTCTGAGGACAGTTCTTTTCCTGTGTCAACCTCATTAAAAAATGAATAACTAGGTTATATAGGTAGATTGTAGAGAGTAGATACGAGGATAGTTTCTTTTACTATGTCAACCTCATTAAAAAATGAAATATGTAGGTGAGGATAATTCCTGTTACTGTGTCAACCTCGTTTAAAAAATGAAACACGTTTCCATGAGCATAGTTCTTTTCTCTGTGTCAAGCTTGTCAAAAAATGAAACAAATCCTCCCCTAATTGAGTCGAGTCTTTGACTAGATCTCATAAATGTTAAGTCATATCTTTAGGTTACTTATTTTTTACATAATTTTCTTATAGTTTTAGGTCAGGTCTTTCATATGATCTCGTAAATGAACCTTCATTCCATCCAGCTATTAATTACCAGCAGTATACTTAGTTGAATGAAATGAAGTTGGGGGGCATGCGCTCTAATAGTTACACTTAGGGGGCATCAAGCACAGTTTTCTCTCTGTTTCAAGCTTGTGTAAAAATGAAACCACTCTTGAAGCATAGTTTTTCTCTGTTTCAAGCTTTTGTAAAAATGAAACCTATCTCGAGTCGATTTCGGTTATCCTCAAGACAAGTTAAACTCATGAAAATCCCGAGATTATTTTGCTATCTTTCATTCTAGTAAAACACATGAAAATGTTGAGTTCTTTCAGTCTTTTCCTGTTCGTAAATTAAATTGAAAGTCGACCACAGGAGTATATTTTCATCCACTTTTTTTGAACTCATTAAAACTTAAAAAAGCGAAACCATGGAGTCCTCTTTTTAGCTCTTTTTAGACTCTCGAAAATTGAAAAGATTGCCGAGCACTTGATTATTCGAACTCGTTAAAGTAAATGAATGATCGTCCTTTTAGTATAAGTTTATCTCTTTTACGGACTGAAATGGACTATTTACGAAAAAGGTATACGTTGAATAATTACAGTCAATAGAGTTCTCTCCCACATTATTTTATCCTTTTTTAGGCTTGAGAGACTAAATTTATGAAAAAAGTACACCCAAGAATTTTTCTTAAGTTTTTTCTTCTAACTCCCTAAAATTGAAAAACACCGAGTTTCTCCTATACTGGACTCGTTAAAATTTAACAGTAAAGGGCCTATTCAATTTTTAAGAAGGAACGAACCACTCCTTCTTAGGGTTCAAATATTAAACTAAGTTGGACTCATCCGAAGGATGAGCTTATAAACAATAAAATGTTATCCTCCTCAAGCTTGTCAAAAATAAAGAGGTACTTGCCAGAAATGGTGGGGGAAAAGAGAGAAAAATGAAACTGTTTGTTACATTCTGATTTTTCGAAAAACTATTAACCACTCTTGAACACGACACTTTTGTTCACCTAGGTTGGGAAAATCCTTTACCTAACAGTTAATCAAACCATATTGAAAGTCTTCAGCTGGTTTCTGGGTATTAGCTTTGGGTCAATTGTCACCAAACCATCTGCAGTGTCGTTATGTGTTCAAGAGGACATTTCAAACAAACCATTCATTTGTGAAATATTTGTCTTCCATTTTTTACCATCCCTGAGTTATTCCTTGCCAATATATTTCTTCAAAACTTGATCTATGATTTCGTGTTATGGGCTTGCCTACGACGGATCACTTTCTATCAACGACAACTCATTATCTAGGAAGTTGATCCAGAAATCGTCAGTACCTTGAAATCTGCATGCCTTAATGGCAGGTTTCTCGCCTTCGAAGGCAAGTTGCATCATTGAACTTTGATCGAATGATTCCGTGACATGTTCGACTTCAACTCATTCATTCACATTTCATGGAATGTATTGAGTACTTTGAGAGCCATTGACATTACTGGTGGTTTCTCTTACACTTGTTAACAATTCGTATCATTGACTGGTAATCAAGTGGTTTCTACCATGTTCGAATTCAACATATTTAATCGCATGGATAAAATCGTACTAGTTCAGGAAGCAGAAATCAAGACCCTGGATCTAGTTTCCACCATCCAGTGCGAAATTTTGTTATTCATTATGCGATGAACTATTCATTACGAGATGGCTACGTCCATCTTGTGTCTAAAATATTGATGTAATATTAAAATCATTTAAATATCGAGAACAAGTTTAGTTAGTTTTGATGCGAGTATGGGAATGCCAACCTCAATGATGATATGATTACATATATATATTTTGCATCGAATTTTTTTACGAGGTTCAGTAGGTGTCCACAGGATGATCCTTGAAATGATAAAGTACTTCAATCTTCAAATATGACAGACTTCATCTTCATCTATTTCAGACTTCGCACTTTAGGGGGCAATCTGTTACACTAAAAACTGTCACCTTGACATTCTGTTGATTGTATGAGCTCATTAACACTCATACATACCTCCTTTGCAAGTCTTACAACCTTTAATCCTCATGTCAAGCCCTAAAACAGGAGGAAAAACCCTAAAAATATCTGAAACTTTGGGTACGCAGGTAACATGAGGCCTACCTGCGTTCCTAGCTTGGGTACGCAGGTAATACATGGCTTACCTGCATTATAGAACTCAATTCTCCTTTGCAATGCCTGCGTACCCTCCTCAAAGTCAAAAAGGCGAGAAATTAAACTCAAAAAGGTGGTTTGAGGTCAATTCTAGAAGGCTCTAGATGAGATTTTTTGGGGATGAGTACGCTTTGATAAGGTGCATGTATCCCTCACCGTAAGGAACTAATCCCTTGATGTGAGGAGTTTATCCCTTTGAAGGAGGATTCTATCCCTTCAAAGGTGGAATCCTAACCTCCTCATCTGCTCTATAAAAGGAGGCATTGGGTAGCCTCAAATGGTTAAGTTTTTGGAGATTGAGGATTAGAGTTCAAGCTTTATGTATGATTGAGTTGAAGTGTTGTTGAGATTTAGACTTCTTGCTACTGAGATTTTGAGAGGAAATATCACATACCTCTTTGTGCTCCTGAAGGAAGAGTGCAAGACTTATCAAAATAGAGGAGACTCCTGCTTCGAACCCCGGGAAGGCCTTTCGAACATCAAGGCTAAGGTTGTAAGGTTCTTCTGTTATTTTAAGATTAATACAATCAAGTTTTATTTTTCTCAATAAATTTTCGTTCGATTGTTTATTTCAATAAGCTGTCGTTTGATCATTTATTTCATAGATTCCTCATCACTATGACAGTGTTTTATACCATTTGTTATATTGTGTGCTATTTTCATATTTTGCTTGTTTGGGGATTTAGTAATTAATAAAGATTTACACTTAAGTATTTGTATAACCTTTTTCTGTTGTGACGGAAGGATTATTGTTGTGACGAAAGATATCTTGTTGCAACGAAAGCACTACGACCGCAAATAAGCATTTGGATCTAAGGTAGGATCGACACCTTCATAGCATTTATTTGTAAAGTGAATATATTTAGAGAAAGACAAACTTAGTTGTTTGTTTGTTGCTATATTGTCTTCTGACACTAGGGAGATTGGTCTTGTCTGCAAGAACGATTTATCCAGCCAACACACCCCCACCCCAAACCTCCCCATTACACCCTAACTGGGAAATTAAACTTCACACTAACTCTCCTTGGGGTTTTTTTGATGGGGTAGAACAAGGCTCTCCTTCTATGGATGGGGCTAGTGGAATACATCACATTTCACCATTATTTTCTCTATCATTTGTTGAAAACATTAGGATAGCAACAAACAATTATGTAGAAATTTTTTTCCTTAAAACTACTTTTTCAACTAGCCACCTCATAGAGTATCTCCCCCGTTCACATAAATGGAGACTCTCAAATTGGCATAAATTGGATAAAATGAGTATCTAGAATTTGAAGCTACACTCTTCTTCCCATTTTTGGAAAAAAATCAATAGCAAGTCTATCAGTTTACTTAGATATCTTATGTTCATATCTACAAACATAGGAATACAATCACAAATGCCCTTTTAAAGACTAAATAGAGGCACATTCAATGTCACAAAAAAAAAGGAGAGTAACAAAAATATTTTCTTGACCCTTAAGTCTAAACAAAAAATTCATATATATATATATATATATATATATATATATATATATATATATATAATCAACCATGTTTTTCATTTTGTTTTCCTATTATCATGAATGTATATGAAAATATTCACTACTATATTTTTACAAAGAATTTAAACATAAGCATGTAAAGGCTATTAATACTTCCCTCATTAAGGAAAAAAAATATTAATAGATCTTTAGTATAAAGAATGTAGCCAATAGCATCATATTTTAATTTGTTATATATATATATATATATGAAATTACTTATTTTTTCTTGAGGGAAAAAATTTTACTCATTTTTTACTTTTCTCCTTATCATTGTACTTTATCTATCAACATTTCTCCTTATCACTATATTTTGTGTATCAACATTTATGTATAGAGAGAGAGTTATTTTGAACGTTTTCTCTTTATCATTGTAATTTAGGAATTTACCTAATATAAAATTTAACATAGGGAGAAAGTAATTTTGAACTTATATATATATATATATATATATATATATATATATATATATACTAAAAAGAAAAATATCTTAACTTGAATCGTTTGGTGAACAATATGTTTCTGAGTTGTGTGGGTTTAAGTATTCAGTGACAAGTTGTAACTCGCCCATTTATAGCATTTATGAAAGGAATGGTCTAACTAATAAAAAAAATGGCCTTTGCATTTTTTGGATGCATAGATGGGTTTGGTACCCTGAAAAACCTTTGGTGCACTTGAACTTTGCTAATTAAATAGTTTAAAATTATGAATCTTAAATATATCTACTGGATTTTGGATAAATTGACTGGAAAAATATCTGGAAAAGGGTCATTTTAACTATTATTTAGGCTACACTTATATAAAATATTTGTACCTAGTGTAATAGTTGTAGCTGATATTTTGGATTTACCAAAGAAATTCTCATTTCAGCTACAAAAATATAATTGTACTTTCTACACACACATATATATGATGTTATTTTTAATTTGTAAATTTGCATAAGGTGTGTTTGATCTGGATTAATGAAGGAACGAAATGAAATATAGATTTAAAAAATAAACATAGAGATACAATGAAACTTCAGTTAATATATAGCAAATGTTTAAAATTGTTTAGATGCAGAATGGAAGCAAACTAGCTCAGGCATTGGTAACTTATCTCTGAGAAGAGATGTGATGGTTACATGTCTTCTTAACTATGTTATAATGAGTGTTGAATACCTTTTTATCGTGAAGAACAATGATAAACCCTAAACATCCAAAAACATAACCCTAAGAGATAAAGTGCCAAAAGTTATGGGCCCCGATGGGGTTAGTTGGAACGTCAATTTCCTAGGGTCGTAAATTTGGCATACAGTCTTCGTTTGATGTGCATGATATCATGTTATAAATTTATATCTAAGGAAAAATAAATTGACTACACGCATGGATATTTTCCCCAAAAAACATCATTTAGGGCCTCAAAACGGCTTTGGAAGTTCAAGACCCAAAAACTACCAAAAATAGAAAACTATCGAAATAGGAAATTATGCTGGAAAATAGGAAATTAATAGAAAACAGTGTTGGGGTCCAAGTGGAATAAGAGAGTGGCCACTAATATCCACTTGGATCAGTATTTTGAAATGTGTGTGTGTGTGTGTGTGTGTGTGTGTGTTGTCAATTAGGGTTATCTCAAGCGGTTGGGTATAAATTTTGTTATCTTCCCCACCTAGGTTCATATCCCCACTAGTGACATGATGGGTTATAATGACTTAACAAATATTTTTGATGGCTTTGTGATTATGAATATTGTGCTTCGATCCTTGTGAATTAGTAAGTGAGTATGCTTGTCGAATGTGTGGTTATGAATATTGTTATATTGACTTCGATCCTTGTGAAATATTAAGTGAATATACACTTTGAGACTTGTGAACCCTTAAGTGAGTGTACATGTTAGCTTTGTGTTGGAAATGTTGGCATTGATGTCAAATGATCGTGATAAGGATGCTTGATGTCATTAATCTTATTGATGTTGATTATGTTAAGGCTGAATTATGTTGATTTATACATTGCCATTATTGCAAGATTGCTTGGAATTCAAAGGCTAATAAGTGATGTGAAGTGCAAAGGCCAATCACTAATAACTATGTTGATCATTGTGAAGGCTAAACATTGTTAAATATGTTGATTGATTATCTTGATGAATGGCGATGGCATACAATTAAATTGGAAAATGGAACATGACATCTTAAGACATAAGATGAAAATGTATGCTTGTATTAAACAAGAATCCTCAAAGGCATCAACATCTAGCTGGTACAAATCTGAAAAATGTAACTTATACAAATCTAAAAAAGTTTTCAAGATTTGTCTATTGCAATCACAGTTGTTGGAATATATTATTGCAACTCTAAAATATTACAAAATTCTAATTTGAAAATTTGAAAATGAAGATGTAGATTGTGAACAACCTTAGAAGGTCAAGAGATAACTCCTCGTTTCATGCATAGAATACAAATAATCAACAAGCTATGCTTATAAAATATACATTATTGAATGTGAAAAGTACTTTTTGGTGTTAAGAATTTTGTATGAGAGGGTTCATGAGTAGCATCCTGGTGAGGAGAAGAAAAGAAAGTAGTAGAAAAGGAATAGAATTGAAGAGGAGAAGCAGAGAAGATGAGCAACAGACTTGAGTGGAGAAATTGATAAGAAATTGATATCAGGTAACCAAAAAAATTGACTTTGTATTGTGATTAGGAGATTGTGTTCTCCCTTCAAGTTGTAGCTTGTTGAGGTAGGAGCCTCTTGTGGATCGTAGCCTGTAGAAAATTTTGTGGGAGTTGGATCTTCCTTGAGGTAGTAGCCTCCTGTAGGTTGGAGCCTACAAAAAAATTGATGTAATAGTGGATTAGTAGCTTTCCTTCACATCACTTTCAACCAAAAATTTGTGGTTTTCTCACTTTTGAGTTTCCACTTATATCTAGTGTCTTCGTGTGTTGCTTGTTGAAAGTTGTGTGAATGCCCTTGACTTCTAAATGAGTATATATATAAATATTTATCTTTGGTAACTGCAAAATAAACCCTTAATAATTGAACATATACATAAGTTGTTTAATTCATTAGTTGCATAAGAATATAATAGAAAAAGGAAATTATGTTGAGCTAAAAATTGGCAAGATATAATTACATATTCACCCTCTCCCCCTCCCCCTCTTAGTAGTTTTCAAACATACATCACTTTGTGCCTATGAATATGGTTATATTGGCTTTGAGCTTTTTGAACTCTTGAGTACACTCTAGCCCTTCTAGCCTTTGGGGTGAGAAAGAGGGGAATTTATTTTTTTTGTAAAAAACACACATACGCACACACACATATATATATATATATATATATATATATATATATATATATATATATATATATGCAAAACAATTTTAATGAAATTTTTATTTTAGTTTTTAAATTTTTAATAAGAGTTTTTTGTGAACTCTTAAGTGAGTATATCTCTTGGTTAGCCTAGTATCAACAAACTCACTCTAACCCTTCTAACCTTTGGGTCGAAAGAGGAGAATTTTCTTTTTTGAAAAATATATATATACAAAACATTTTTTTTGAAATTTTAGTTTTAGTTTTTAAAATTTTAATAATAGTTTTTTTTAATATATATTTTATTTTATTTTTTATTTTTTATTTGTATTTATATTTATATTTATATTGTAAATGTGTTTTTATTTATCCATTCTATTCTTATTTTTTGAAACAATTATTTTTTTTAAATATAATTTAAATTTACTCGTTATTATGTAAATTTGAATTAAAAATATAAAATGTTATTAAACTTTTTTCTTTGTAAATAAAACGTTATGGTAAATAAATATGTAATTGAGAATGAATGAATGAATTTTTCCAACCAGCCTTGTGATATTCTACTTGTATGTAGACTTGAATATAATGTGGAGTAGAATTTTATCTTTAATTGTTTATTATTATTATTATCATAATCATTATAATATATGTAATTTATATTGATTATAATGTATTTATCATGTTTATACTTTTAAGTATATAATATCTTATATAACATAGTAAAACTAAAACGCAAAATGTCCAAAATTATTCTTAAAAGCATCAAAGGGTTATAACCATATGAAAAGGAAGGGAAGGAAAGTCATGTGTCAATGCTATAACTCCCTACATTTTGAGCATATCTAATTAAGATACTCACAACCACATTGCACTACGTATTTAAACAAGGTGCGATGCAGCGGAATACCTGCCAATTAGCTTTGCTTTAAACTTGAAATTTAAAATTTCAAGCAACAACTTATTATGCTATTATTGTAATATTTGAATCATCTGATAAAAGACTTTAAACTGCATCCCCATGAACATATATAAAAGTTGTGAACGCAGTAATTTATTGATTTACAAATATATAAATATATATATATAAAATGTCAACTTATCGTAAGATATTTGAATCATTTGATAAAAAAATTGTGAACGCAGTAATTTATTGATTTACAAATATATAAAAAATGTCAACTTATCGTAAGATATTTGAATCATTACAAAGGCTTTAAACTGGATCCCCATGAAAATATATAAAAGTTGTGAACGCAAGAATTTATTGATTTACAAATATATAAAAGATGTCGACTTATTGCATTAAATTGAAAGATATTAAATAAATATGTTGACTATGCCGAGAAGAGGCTTAGTTCTGTAGATTTGTGCATAGTAGGTCTACTGCTCATATGAAGAAAACCTGTATAAAACTACAATAATAATAAAAATGTATATATAAAGAGCTGTAATGAAATAAAATACAATAAAATATTTCAATATTACATTGAATATAACCATTTTTTAATTATTTATATGTACATCATATAACTAATACGTAGTACGTAATAATTTAATTTAATAAATGCTAAAGTCATTTGTTAAAACGTGTACAGATCATGTGTTTTCAATTTATGTCAGAGAAAAATAAGTAAAATAATGTGATAATAACCTTGCAGCCTTTCCAAATGTCAATCATCAGAAAATCTTGATCCTATTGTGATCCAGGTCGAGTTTTGGCTCAAAGAATGAAAGGGCCATTATTGCAGAGATACAGATATGAGAACCTTTCCTTCAACTCACCAGTAGCCTTGCTTAGGTGAGAGCTGCTTGACCAAAATGAATATCTCGCTCTCTTCTCTCTCTTCTTCTATTCCATTAATTTTGTTGGTTCCTCTTCTAGAGCTTGTCGAGCTTGTCAATGCAGAGAGTTACAAGCCTCTTGATCATGTTGATGAGGATCACTAGGAACGAGATATCTAAGCTCTAGTACCATCTAGTACAATATTAAGGATACCAAAAGCGAAAAAATGATCTCAATGTCTAGTTATTTGCAATATGCAAATATTTGAAGCAATCAGTCAATGAATGATGTACAACCTCTGTCCTAGCCTATGCTCCTCCTCTTGTCTTTGTTATTACTACTTCTGGGTCTCGATCCCTGCTACCTAGGCAAATGGTATTGCCGCTTCTTCCGTATCTCTATATGGGAATGCATCTATATCTAAATCTGTAACTAGTCTGAACTGGAAGATTGCAATTTCCACGTTAGTCATATGTATCAACAGAAGGTGCTGGAAGCTGGAAGAAGTAGGAACGTCAGGCAAGTCGCATTGTAGTAGTAATATTTACTCTTGTTGGGCAAATGCTCATGATAATAGAGGAATTTCACGACAGAGACATAGTCTAGACCCAGGACATTGTAACCAACGAAAGATGGCTCCAATTTCGAGCAGTGAAGGATTTGCCTTTAGCTCTGTGGCTCTAGCTGCTCTTGTTATTGTGTTACTAGTGCATCTATGCATCTTCTTGTTCGGATGCTATGCAATTAAGAAATTGTTTTTGGTTATGGATTAATATGGTTATGGATTAATTTTACCTGAGCATAACAAATTAGATTTCGGGAGGTGGAAATTTGTAATTCTATCTGACAAACACATAATCCCACGTAATAGCCAAATGGAAATCTTACAATATCAACCAAATGGAAATATGGCGGTACCATATGTTTACACTACGGTGTAAGAATGAAAAAATATTGATACAAACATTTAATGTTTGGGAATTAATGATAACTTAACCTTAGCATTAATACAGGTCTGAACTAGAGGCAAAATACATTTTGAATTTTAATATAAAGTTTTCTCCAAAAATATACATTGGGAAGAATGGAGAGGCAAAATACATTTTGAATTTTAATATAAAGTTTTCTCCAAAAATATACATTGGGAAGAATGGAGCGGGTAATAAGAGGTCAATATCTTTAGCCAATCAAACAGCATCAAAATACTAAATAAATAATTGTAGACCAAATGTTTTCTCAAAACTTTGGTTAAACCACTGATATGGAAAATAAGTCAAACGGATTAATACAAAGTCAAGCAATATCGATTGCTATATACCTGCTAACTTCGACAGGTATAATAATAATAATAATCCTTTGGGTTTTCAATTGAATACATATATTATGAAGAAAAAAAGTACATAAAGTATATCTTGAAAGAGGGGAGTTCCTTCTTCAATTGATTCTAATGCATTTATATTGTAATGTAATTAAATCCAAGATTTTGGAGAAATTTGATAAACACAATAATATAAGAGAAAAGAGAAATAAAACTTAAAACAATCTCTTCAATAATTAAAAATGGAGAATTATGTTCACTGGCCTCTTCAAGGGGTAGCTTTTAAAAGCAATACTCCAAACACAATCATAATTCTTGATAAAACATTTCATAACATTTTACTCAATATATAGCTATCCATAAAGAACATTTACTACCTATGCGCCCACTTATAATGAGAACCTAACAACTAATTTTTGTCTTATTAACAAAGAGGACCCTCTTTACAATAAGTGACTATCATCTAACTATTTAATGGGCCTTATTGAATGAAAGGGGCCTCGTACATTAATAAAGTTGTTAAATATGAGGGTTGGGTTAGGACCCTAACATATCATCCCCTTTCAAAAGAAACGTTTTTCTCAAGGATAAAGGTGAGGAAATTGTTGTAGAGTTGTTGTCATTTCCCATGTGGCATCTTTTAGTTGCATATGCTTCCACTAGATCAATACTTCTATGATCATCATGCAATAGTGCAATTGTTATTCTTTGGTATCCAACACTACTTCTAGTTGGGGCCAAAGGAACCTTCTTCATCATGCTCCGCTAGGTCAACCTACAAAGTCGTAACCTTCTTCAAACTAGGAAAACAAAGACTGGATGAATATTAGAGTGCATTGGGAGAGATGGCTTCTAGGAAACCTAACCAATGTGTTGTATGATGTAATAGGAAACATAAAAATTGGAAGGTAGCTTCTAGGGAAATTTATCTTTGAGTGATGTATCTTTATAACCTTGTAGGCGAATGAACTCTTGATGTCCTTCAACAAAAGAATGTCCAGATCTATGTTGATCAACTTGTTTCATTTGATTTTGTGACATAACCAAGTGGGCCTTGAAGATATGAATAATAACTTCTTCTTTGTGAAGTGTTCCATCTAGTATATGAACCTTAGATATGTTTGGTACATGGGATTCCACTAACGAGTGTTTTTGGCCATTAATAACTTCATATGATATAGTTTTGGTAGCTCCATAATAAGTGGTATTATACCACCATTCAACAAGGGAAACACATTCTCCATGATGGTTTGGATTTTGGAAGAAAAACATCTCAAATAGGTTTATATGAACTTATTTATCACTTATATTTGACCATAATGTTGAGTTGCAATGTGCATATTCAACTATGTACCTTGAAGTTTAAGTAGTTCCTACAAACATGTGTTGGTGAATGCGGGGTCCCAATATGAGATGATGGAACTAGGAATACCATGTAACTTAAAGACCTAATCCATGAAGTTCAAGGAAACTGAGAAGGAGGGAAAGGATGAGCTAGGGAAAAAAATGATTATTTTTGAAAGAGTGTCAACCACCACCATAATTATTGATTTATGTTGGAACGTATGTCAAAAGCTCAGCTTATTTTGGTTCATCACAACTCTACTAGAGAAAGTCAGTTGAGTTGAATAGAAGAGTAGTTGATGAGATTATTGATTAGATATTCAATGGATTAATTTTTGGAGCAGTTAAATAGTGGAATAATCAAGTGGGTGGTTGAAAGTTTGTTTTAATTTATGATCGAGTCAGTTATGACAATCAACTAGTTGAGGAAACAGTATGGATTTGTTGAAATTGATTACAACTATGGACCATTTCTTATGGACTGGAACTTTCCTAATTCAAGTAAGTTGGTTAGATATGATGAAGTATAAATAAATACCTTATGGGTCAATTGGATATAACTCATTGTGAATTACTTATCATACATTGTGATTATTTGATCACATTTCTCTATGCTTAAATGTTGTAGCAGTGTCTTTAAACACCACCCATCATGGAATACATTTGTCCTTATTTTCCTATTTTTACAAATTCTATCATTCTTTTGGTTACACCCCTTTCCCCCGACATGGTATTAGAGAAAATGGTTTTAATCTAGTCCTATTTCCCACAAATATTTCTCATTATGATTTGTAGTGATTGAATTAGGCTACTCCTTTGTTGATTATAAACTAGTTGAGACCAAAGTTGTAAAACATTTGGAGATGGCTTCCAAGATTGTTCATGTTATTTTGAATTATCTCATGTATGTTATCTAGGCATGAGATATGAATAATTTGCTTAAAATTAAAGGTCTCTATAAGTACACCAAGACTTTGATTCTGGATTCAAAGGATGACTAGGTGAAGTTTTTCATTCATGGGAATAATTATGAGGTTGTTGGGGTCATTAAAACATACATTTTTTGGGAAATTCTTTTTCATATATACAAGATTGATTGTCCTCATGAATTCTAGAAGAAGTTGAAGAGGTTGTTTGATAAATTTGATTAGATCTAAGTTACGTGGATGGAGAAAGAGTTGATCTCTCTTGATCCCCATTCTAATTCGAAAGGATTGGTGAAAATTTGGCTCATGTTATAAAACTACAAATGAAATTGGGAAAATATGGGAAGAATTTTTTGAATAAGATGGGCAATTCGTTGAACTAGCCTTGATGAATATGAGAACACCTTATGATGTGTTATGTTCCATTTTATATATCAATTAGAGGTCACATAAGAAAAATGGTAAGGGCTATGCCTTTGACATATTATTTGATCCGTGATGAAGCATCAACAAATGTTTCTTGATGAAGGGATGTTTGGTGGTAAACATCAATTTAACTTGCTTAAGGGATAAAGTAAGTAGATTTACAAGAAAAAATGTCATTTCAAAACCCCTAGAAATAAAAAAGGAGTTATCAATCATAGAACTAAAGGGAAGAGTGGTGATTCGGCATCCACGAATAAGAATTAAAAGCCACTATTGTGGAAAGATGAGTCATGTTGAGAAAAATTGCTAGAAGAAAATCTCCTACCTAGAAGAAAAGGTCAAGTAGCTTAAAGGAGACATGTCAACTATACTGTTGTGAAACCAGCTCCAAAAATAGAAGAAAAGAGATATCAACGCCTTAGAAATAAGCCACTTCGAGGGGGCAACCTCCAATACATTACATGAATGAAAAATTCTTGGATGATACAAATTACAAAACCTCCTTTCTATATATACGAGTCCATGGGGCCACAATGTAATCCTAGACGACCTAACAATAATAATTTAAGTGCACAATAATAACAATATGGGGTTACAGGGGTACAATAATAACAATAAGGGGGTTACACAAATAACAATAAGGGATTATACTAGTAATATAGGGACCTAACATGCCCCTCTCCTTCAAAAAAGTTTGGTCCTCAACGCTTGAGTAGCTCTAGGTACTTCTATATTAAATTCTCAACCTCCCATGTAGAATCTTCAGCGGGTAAGTTCTTCCACTTGATGAGATACTCTAAAATTGATCGATTTCGTAGCTGTCGGGTTCTTGTTTCCGTGACCGCTTCAGGTTCCAATATGATTTTTCCTTCCTCATCAATTTCTGGAAATATTGTTTTAACTGGAAGATTTTCACCTATAACCTTCTTTAAGCATGAAACATAGAAAACTGGATGCACTAGTGAAGAAGCAGGAAGCTCCAATTTGTATGCCATAGTACCAATCTTTTGCAACACCTTGTAAGGACCATCGTACTTTGGCGATAATATATTATCTTTCTTAGCTTGCTTGAGGGACATTTGTTTGTATGGTTGTAGCCGTAAAAATACCCAGTCTCCTACATCAAAACTTCTCTCACTGTGATGTTGATCTGCCTGTTGTTTCATTCGATTCTATGCCAAATTCAGGTTATCCTTTAAGAGTTGGATAACTTCTTATTAATGCTTGATGTGATCTTCCACTGCTTGAACCTTCGAATTCTCTCTTAAAGATGATGTGATGGATGGCGGATGATATCCATAAAGTGCCATAAATGGGGTCATTTTTGTTGTAGTATGGAAGGAAGTGGTATACCAACATTCAGCGAGAGGTAACCAATTGACCCATTGTGTTTGTTTATCAGATACAAAACAACGAAGATATCCTTACAAACATTTATTTACTATCTCAGTTTGACCATCGGATTGAGGATGATAAGATGACCTATGAGCTAATTGAGTACCCAAACAAGAAAATAACTTCGTCCAAAAATTTCCAGTAAAAATGGGATTTCTGTCACTCATAATAAACCTTGTGTTTCCATGTAGCTTTTGAATTGTGTCCATAAATGTAGTAGCAAACTGTACTTGCTTTAAAAGGATGAGATAATGCACAAAAGTGTGCATACTTGGTAAGTCTATCAACTACCACCATGATGACACTCTTTCCTTCGGAATTAGGTAAACCTGTGATAAAATCCATTGAAATCTCCTCCCAACGTTGACTTGGAATGGATAAAGGTTGTAGAAGACCCGGGGTCTTAATTGTCTCAACTCTATTCTGCTAGCAAACCAAAAATTCTGCCACAAACTTTTGAATATCAGATTTAAGGCCATCCCAAAAAAATTCTTTCTTCACCCTGTGGTAAGTTTTTAAAAATCTTGAGTGTCCTCCTAAAGGAGAAGTGTGCAATTCCAAAAGAATATTTTTTTTTAGATGGGAATTCTTACAAATATATAAGCGATCTTTGTACCATAAGGAATCATTTTTCCAACTAAATTTATCAGATGTACTAGGATCTTGCTGCAACTTTTGAATGAGTGTCCACACTTCTTCTTCCTTCTTCCATTCATCTCTTGCTTCGGTTATCCAATCTAGTTGGATAATAAAAATGGCACAAAGCAATGCTTCCACCTCTTCATTCTTTATTGAGAGTGCATCTGCAGCAACATTTAGCTTCCCTTTTTTGTATATTATTTCAAAGTCATGACCTAACATCTTTGTGACCGATTTTTGCTGCTCTTCTGAAGATAGTCTTTGTTCCAAAAGTGTTTAATACTATCATGATCAGTTTTTACCTTGAAGTGTCTTCCCATTAAGTAAGTTCACAATTTCTTTAGTGCATGCAGTATTGCTAACATTTCCTTCTCATAAATAGGTTTTTGTAAATACTTTCCTTTGATTGGACAACTTTCAAAAGCAATGGGTCTTCCTTCTCGCATTAAAACAGCACCAATTCCATCTCTTGAGGCATCACATTCCACAATAAAGGTTTTTGTGAAGTCTGGCGTAGCTAAGATGGGTGTTAGGTACATTGCCTCTTTAAGATGTTCAAAGGCCTTAGTTTCTTCAGGAGTCCATGAAAATGCATCTTTCTTCAATAATTTTGTTAGAGGTGTCGCTATTCTCCCATAATTCTTAACTTGCGATAATACCCTGTTAACCTGAGAAATCCTCACAACTGTTTTACGGTTGTGGGGACTTTCCATTCCTTAATGGCTTTAATTTTGTTAGGGTCTACCTTAACACCCTCGTGAGATATAATATGACCCAGATATTCCACCTCTTGTACTCCAAAGAAACAGTTGGATGTTTTTGCATATAATTGTTTCTCCTGCAATATTTTGAGCACCTTGTCAACATGTTCAACATGATCCTTCCAAGACCTGTTCTAGATTAGTATATCATCAAAAAATACTAGCACAAATTTTCTAAGGAAGGGTTTGAAAATGGAATTCATCAACCCTTGAAATGTAGAAGGTGCATTGGTAAGGCCAAAAGGCATGACCAAAAATTCATAATGACCCTCATGAGTTCGAAATGCTGTTTTTGGAATATCTTCAGTCTTCATTCTCATTTGATGATATCCTGAACGAAGATCCAACTTGGTAAAATAAATTGCTCCATGTAATTCATCCAATAATTCATCAATCATAGGAATGGGAAATTTATCTTTAATGGTGAGCTTATTGAGCTCCCTATAATCAGGACACATGCGCCATGATCCATCCTTCTTGTGTACCAATACTACAGGAGCAGAGAAAGAACTTTGACTAGGTTGAATTATACCCGCCTCTAACATTTCTGCAATCATACGTTCAATTTCGCTCTTTTGGACGCAAGGATATCTATAAGGCCTGATGTTTGGAGGAACACTTCCTGGAATCAAATGAATAGCATGATCATGATCACGAATAGGTGGGAGTCCTTTGGGAGTTTCAAACACCTTGGAATGATTGTCCAGGACTTGTTGGAGATCTGCAGAAATAGATGATTTTGATGTCGGAACTTCTAGAGAGCATAATTGTGCAATTACGCCTCGTTGTTCTTTCTTTAGAAGCTTCGTCATGACATTAGAGCTTATTATCCTTCCTGGCTTCCCTTCAATACCCCGTAATTCGACTTCCTTTCCTTCTGAAAAAAATTTCAAGAAAAGTTCTTGAAAATTAAAAGCTACCGTCCCCAAAGATTGTAACCATTGTACTCCTAGTACAACATCAGCACCTTCCATAGGAATGGAAAGAATTGGACTATTCAATACATATTCCCCCATGGTTAGCTTGATATTATGGCATTTTCCAGAGCAATTTATAGTTCCTCCATTTGCAACCATTGTTTAACATTCTGGTGCTGGATATAGGAAACAATTCAATTCCTTGGCTTCCTTACAATGAATAAAACTATGGGTGCTACCTGAATCAATCAACACTGTTACCTTTTTCTTCTTGATATGTCCTTATATCTTGAGAGTTTGAGGAGTGGTAATTCCTGCCGATGCATTACACGATATGGTCAGACTCATTTCTTCCTCTTCTAGGGCTGGTTCCTGGTGTATATCCTCTTCTTGTTCATTTTCTTCTTCCTCTTCACAATCTATGTAAAATAATTTCTTCTCAACACACTTATGACCTTTAGTGTATTTTCTATCACAACTGTAGAAAATCCCTTTTGCTCTTTTTTCTTCCAATTTTTGTGGTGACAACCTTATAGGTTGTGGAAATCTAGGAGTAGCAACACTTCCATCTTTATAGAAGTGAGTGGTAGGCTTCCTTGTCGCCATAATTTTACATTCAATTTTTCTTGCCAACCTGAATGCCTTCTCCAATGAATCAGGTTCCAAAATGCAAACTTCATGTTATATGTTATCCTTTAAAGTACCTATGAAGAGATCAATCATGTGTTCCTTTGGAATATCAGTTACCCTTATATTCAATTTTTGGAAGTCCTCAATGTGCTCCCCCACTGAACACTTTTTTTTGAGATTTATCAATTAGCTAAAGAAAGTGTTGCTCTGTGTATCCTCATAATGTGCTATCATTTCCTCCGTAAAAATTGACCAAGTGACAATTTTTTTTCGGGAGCAAAGCCATCGATACAATACAAATGTATTTTTTTCTAAATGTAAAGCTGCAATGCGTACCTTTTGTGTGTTTTGCACATTATTGAGATCAAAATATTGCTCCATCTGTAGTATCCATGTTACAGGATCCTTTCCATCAAACTTTCTCATATCCATTTTTGGAATATGGTGGTTCTTCCCTCCAACATTAGAGTTTATGAAATCATGATTAACATTTATTTTTTTCTCATCATGAGTTTCCTCTATTATCTTTTCACCACTGGGAAACATTTCTTGTATCAACTTTGTCAAACCTTCCATGTCTGCTTTTAGATCATTCTTCATGTTTTCCATATTATCTTCCGTGCCATCCATCTTAGATTCCATGCCAGCTTCCATGCCATCCATCTTAGCTTCCATGCCATTCTTCAAACCATCCATCTTAGATTCCACGCATTTCTTCAAAACTTCCATGTCATTTTTTGTTGCTATTTGCGAGAGCGAAATTTGTTGCACTCGCTCTTGTAATTTTGATATGTCATGTAACTCCGTCCAAAAATTTCCAGTAAAAATGGGATCTCTGTCGCTCATAGTAACCCTTGGGCTTCCATGTAGCTTTTGAATTCTGTCCATAAATGTAGTAGCAACTGTACTTGCTTTAAATGGATGAGATAATGCACAAAAGTGTGCATACTTGGTGAGTCTATCAACTACCACCATGATGACACTCTTTCCTTCAGACTTAGGTAAACCTGTGATAAAATCCATTGAAATCTCCTCCCAACGTTGACTTGGAATGGATAAAGTTGTAGAAGTCCCGGGGTCTTAATTGTTTCCACTTTATTCTGCTGGAAAACCAAACATTCCGCCACAAACTTTTGAATATCAAATTTAAGGCCATCCCAAAAAAATTCTTTCTTCACCCTTTGGTAAGTTTTTAAAAATCCTGAGTGTCCTCCTAAAGGAGAAGTGTGCAATTCCAAAAGAATATTTTGTTTTAGTTGGGAATTCTTACAAAGATATAAGCGATATTTGTACCATAAGGAATCATTTTTCCAGCTAAATGTATCGGATGTACTAGGATCTTGCTGCAACTTTTGAATGAGTGTCCACACGTCTTCGTCCTTCTTCAATTCATCTCTTGCTTCAGTTATCCAATCTGGTTGGATAATAGAAATGGCACAAAGAAATGCTTCCACCTCTTCATTCTTTCTTGAGAGTGCATTTGCAACAACATTAAGCTTTCTTTTTTTGTAGATTATTTCAAAGTCATAACCCAACATCTTTGTGACCCATTTTTGCTGCTCTTCTGAAGATAGTCTTTGTTCCAAAAAGTGTTTAAGACTATCATGATCAGTTTTTACCTTGAAGTGTCTTCCCATTAGGTAAGTTAACCATTTCTTTAGTGCATGCAGTATTGCTAACATTTCCTTCTCATAAATAGGTTTCTGTAAATACTTTCCTTTGATTGGACGACCTTCAAAAGAAATGGGTCTTCCTTCCTGCATTAAAACTGCACCAATTCCATTTCCTGAGGCATCACATTCCACAATAAAGGTTTTTGTGAAGTCTGGTGTAGCTAAGACCGGTGCTAGGCACATTGCCTCTTTAAGACGTTCAAAGGCCTTAGTTGTTTCAGGAGTCCATGAAAATGCATCTTTCTTCAATAATGTTGTTAGAGGTGCTGCTATTCTCCCATAATTCTTAACAAACTTGCGATAATACCCTGTTAACCCGAGAAATCCTCGCAACTGCTTTATGGTTGTGGGAACTTTCCATTCCTTAATGGCTTTAATTTTGTTAGAGTCTACTTTAACACCCTCGTGAGATACAATATGACCCAGATATTCCACCTCTTGTACTCCAAAGAAACATTTGGATTTTTTTTCATATAATTGTTTCTCCTGCAATAGTTTGAGCACCCTGTCAACATTTTCAACATGATCCTTCCAAGACCTGCTGTAGATTAGTATATCATCAAAAAATACTAGCACAAATTTTCTAAGGAAGGGTTTGAAAATGGAATTCATCAACCCTTGAAATGTAGAAGGTGCATTGGTAAAGCCAAAAGGCATGACCAAAAATTCATAATGACCCTCATGAGTTCGAAATGTTGTTTTTGGAATATCTTCAGTCTTCATTCTAATTTGATGATATCCTGGACGAAGATCCAACTTGGTAAAATAAATTGCTCCATGTAATTCATCCAATAATTCATCAATCACAAGAATGGGAAATTTATCTTTAATGGTGAGCTTATTGAGCTCCCTATAATCCAGACACATTCACCATGATCCATCCTTCTTGTGTACCAATACTACGGGAGCAGAGAAAGAACTTTGACTAGGTTGAATTATACCCGCCTCTAACATTTCTGCAATCATACGTTCAATTTCACTCTTTTGGATGTAAGGATATCTATAAGGCCTGATGTTTGGAGGAACACTTCCTGGAATCAAATGAATAGCATGATCATGATCACGAATAGGTGGGAGTCATTTGGGAGTTTCAAACACCTTGGAATGATTTTCCAATACTTGTTGGAGATGTGCAGGAATAGATGATTTTGATGTTGGAACTTCTAGTGAGCATAATTGTGCAATTACGCCTCATTGTTCTTTATTTAGAAGCTTTGTCATGACATTAGAGCTTATTATCCTTCCTGGCTTCCCCGCAATACCTCGTAATTCAACTTCCTTTCCTTCTGAAAAAAATTTCAAGAAAAGTTCTTGAAAATTAAAAGCTACCGTCCCCAAAGATTGTAACCATTGTACTCCTAGTACAACATCAGCACCTCCCATGGGAATGGCAAGCATTGGACTAGTCAATACATATTCCCCCATGGTTAGCTTGATATTATGGCATTTTCCAGAGCAATTTATAGTTCCTCCATTTGCAACCATCACTTGACATTCTGGTGCTGGGTATAGGAAACAATTTAATTCCTTGGCAACCTTACAATGAATAAAATTATGGGTGCTACCTGAATCAATCAACACTATTACCTTTTTCTTCTTGATTTGTCCTTCTATCTTGAGAGTTTGAGGAGTGGTAATTCCTGCCAGTGCATTACACGATATGGTCGGATTCATTTCTTCCTCTTCTAGGGTTGGTTCCTGGTGTATGTCCTCTTCTTGTTCATTTTCTTCTTCCTCTTCACAATCTATGTAAAATAATTTCTTCTCAGCACACTTATGACCTTTAGTGTATTTTCTATCACAACTGTAGCAAATCCCTTTTGCTATTTTTCTTCCAATTGTTGTGGTGTCAACCTTGTAGGTTGTGGAAATCTAGGAGTAGCAACACTTCCCTCTTTATAGAAGTGAGTGGTAGGCTTCCTTATCGCCATAATTTTACATTCAATTTTTCTTGCCAACCTGAATGCCTTCTCCAATGAATCAGGTTCCAAAACGTGAACTTCATGTTGGATGTTATCCTTTAAAGTACCTATGAAGAGATCAATCCTGTGTTCCTCTGGAATATCAGTTACCCTTATATTCAATATTTGGAAGTCCTCAATGTGCTCCCCCATTAAACCCTTTTGTTTGAGATTTATCAATTGGCTAAAGAAGGTGTTGCTCTTTGTATCCTCATAATGTGCTATCATTTCCTCCGTAAAAATTGACCAAGTGACAATTTTTTTACGGGAGCAAAGCCATTGATACCATACAAATATATTTTGTTCTAAATGTAAAGTTGCAATGCGTACCTTTTGTGTGTTTTGCACGTTATGGAGATCAAAATATTGCTCCATCTGTAGTATCCATGTTACAGGATCCTTTCCATCAAAATTCCTCATATCCATCTTTGGAATATGGTGGTTCTTCCCGCCAACATTAGAGTTTATGAAATCACAACTAACATTTATTTTGTTCTCATCATGAGGTTCTTCTACTATATTTTCACCATTAGGAAACCTTTCTTGTATCAACTTTGTCAAACCTTCCATGTCTGCTTTTAGAAAATTCTTCATGTTTTCCATTTTCTCATCGATCTTAGCTTCCATGTCATCCATCTTAGATCCCATTCCAGCCTCCATGCAATCCATCTTAGCTTCCACGCCATCCATCTTAGCTTGCACGCCATCCATCTTAGCTTCCACTCCTTTTTTCAAAACTTCCATTTCATTTTTCTTTGCTCTTTGCGAGAGTGAAATTTGTTGCACTTGCTCTTGTAATTTTGATAGATCATGTTGCAATTCTTCATCTTCATGAGTCATAGTAGAGCTTTCCAATGTCTTAATGGGTGTTGAATTCTTTTTAGGGGCCATTTTATAATCCAATACTGATATCTATTCTACAATATGCCCTTGCAATCAATTCAACTTGATTCTTCAAACAAGACTTATGCAATTCGGAAAAAAAATACACACCTTTTACTTGCTTTTGAGGAGCTCGATATTGAAATTGTATTATCTCTGTGATTGTGGCTCTTCAATATCTGAAATTCAGCACTGAATTAGCCCTCTAAATTCTCTTTTGAATGCCACAGGTCTGACTTGATTTGGATTCTCCAAGACAAAGTTATGTCCAATCTCCCACAATGACCTAATTATGGATTGGTTCAGTATAGCGAACTTGTACGGCTTGCCACGTGTCATTGTTTTGTCCTTCGCCTCTGAAATTGATAGACAAGAAACTGCATTCCGTGCTCTTGCGACCACTTTTTATGGCACTCCAATCCGATGCCTAGAGAGAGAGTTATTGAACTTTTCCCACGATCACCTCTTTGAGATGAAATTCAGGAGCCTGAAAAAGCACTACCTTCCACAGATCATATCTCCAAAAATATTGCGAACCAAGCTCTGAAATTTTTTGACGAATTTCCTCAGGATTTGCGCTTCGCACCATATGAATTTCAGACTCTGAACCTTCGTACAAAAAACGTTATAGCGCAAATGCCACGATGACCTGTTTATGAGCCTGAAAAGATACCTAACTTCCACAGATGATATCTCCTCAAATATTGCGAACCAAGATCTGAAATTTTTAGACAACCTTCCTCAAAATTTCAGCTTCGCACCCTAGAAATTTCAGCTTCTGAAGCTTCGTAGAAAAAAAGTTATAGCGAAAATGCCACGATGACCTGTTTGGAGCAGCGAAACCCTAGAATCCCAAAGCTCCGATACCAAATGTTGTGTAACCAGCTCCAAAAAGAGAAGAAAAGAGATATCAACGCCTTAGAAATGAGCCACTTCGAGGGGGCAACCTCCAATACATTACATAAATGAACAATTCTTGGATGATACAATTCACAAAACCTCCTTTCTATATATAGGAGTCCATGGGGCCATAATGTAATCCTAGTGGGCCACAACGTAATCCTAGCCGACCTAACAATAATAATTTAAGGGCACAATAATAACAAAATGGGGGTTACAAGGGTACAATAATAACAATAAGGGGTTTACACTAACAATAATAAGGGACTATACTAGTGATATAGGGACCTAACATAGTAGAGCCTTCTAAAGGCTTAATAAGTGTTGAATTATTTTTAGGGGCCATTTGAGAATCCAATACTGATATCTATTCTACAATATTCCCTTGGAATCAATTCAACTTGATTCTTCAAACAAGACTTATGCAATTTGGAAAAAAAATACACACCTTTTACTTGCTTTTGAGGAGCTCGATAGTGAAATTGACTTATCTTTATACTTGCGGATCCTCAATATCTAAAATTTGGTCCTGTAGTAGTCCTCTGAAACTTCTTTCAAATTCCACAGGTCTAACTTGATTTTCATTCTTCAAGACAAAGTTAAGTCCAATCTCCCACAATGCCCTAATTATGGACTGGTTCAGTAGAGAGAACTTGTACGACTTGCCACGTGTCACTTTTTGCTCCTTTGACTCTGAAATTTATAGACAGGAAACTATAGTCCGTGTGCTTCCAGTCACGTTTTACAGAATTCCAATCTGACGCTCAGAGAGAGAGTTATGAATATTTTCCCACAATCACTTCTTTGAGATGAAATGCAAGAGTTTGAAAAAGACCTAACTTCCACAAATCATATCTCCGAAAATATTCGAACCAAGCTCTGAAATTTTGCGATGATGATCCTCAGGATTTTGGCTTCGCGCTCTAAAAATTCCAACTTCTGATCCTTCGTAGAAAAAAAATTATAGCGAAAATTCTGCAATGACCTTTTTAAGTGAAATTCAGGAGCCTGCAAAAAGCCCTAACTTCCACAAATCATATCTCCGAAAATATAGTGAACCAAGCTCTCGAAATTTTTTGATGATGTTCCTTAGGATTTTGGCTTCATACTCTAAAACTTTCAGCTTCTGAACCTTTGTAGAAAAACAGTTATAGTGAAAATTCCATGATGACTTGTTTGGATCAGTGAAACCCTAGAATCCAAAGCTCTGATACCAAATGTTTTGAAACCAACTCCAAAAATAGAAGAAAAGAGATATCAATGCCTTAGAAATAAGCCACTTCGAGGGGGCAACCTCCAATACATTACATGAATGAACAATTCTTGGATTATACAAATTACAAAACCTCCTTTCTATATATAGGAGTCCATGGGGCCACAATGTAATCCTAGTGGGGCCACAATGTAATCCTAGCCGACCTAACAATAATAATTTAAGGACACAATAATAACAATATTGGGATTACAGGGGTACAATAATAACAATAAGGGACTATACTAGTAATATAGGGACCCAACATGAAGGATCAAGGATCAACAAATGTTTCTTGATGAAGGGATGCTTGGTGGTAAACATCAGTTTAACTTGCTTAAGGGAGAAAATAAGTAGATTTACAAGGAAAAATGTCATTTCAAAACCCCTAGAAGTAAAAAAGGGGTTATCGGTCATAGAACTAAAGGGAAGAGTGGTGATTCGGCATCCATGAATAAGAATTAAAAGCCATTATTGTGGAAAGATGAGTCATGTTGAGAAAAATTGCTAGAAGAAAATCTCCTACCTAGAAGAAAAGGTCAAGTAGCTTAAAGGAGACGTGTCAACTATACATCAACTAGTTGGTCAGTTAACAACTTTACTTTCAAATTTGAAACCTCTCAAGCATTGATTTCTCACACCTTGCACAACAATAGTCAATTCCAAGTGCACTCATCATATGCCTAAGGACGCTTATCTGTTCTCCTCCTTCGATAAAGCTATTGAGAAAAATATCCATGTCATATATTATTTTTCTCTCGAAATTTTTTTTCATAGTGGTATACCTTGTCAACATAGTAATATTATTAATTATTATCATGTGCCTAGTTTGAGTGCAAATCTGTTGTCATTTTCTCAACCAACATGGACCGGTAATATTGTGGAGTTTTAGCCATATCAGTTCTTTGTTAGTAATCTTAAGAATGATGGATTAGTTTTTATTGATGGATTTATATAATCAACATATGGACTACAAAAGTTTCATAAAATACCACAATGAGATGCTAGACCGATTGCTCTCATTGCATGGACCAATGAATGGAGTAGATGTTAGCATAAATGACTTGGACATAAAAAAAATTGAAGTTTGAAACTAATAGTAAAATATAACATTGTTGTTGGTTTACGCAAATTTCTTCCACCTAAAGGACTATATAAAGAGTGTGTGTTGGGCAAGCATCATTAGGCCCATTTCAACTTTAAAAAGGCATGACATGCACATACACCACTAGTGTATGTTCATAGTGATCTCTATTGCATTAATAAACCTTCATTAGCATGTGCAAAGTATATTTTAACCTTTATCGCTTATTTCTCCAAGTTTACTTGGGTCTATTCCTTTAATAATAAATTCACTCCTTTGACAAAATCAAGGAATTTAGGGCCTTGGCTGAAAAGCAATGCAGTCAACCTATCAAGTGTTTAGGATTAATAATGGTGGAGAGTACGTGAATCAATAGTTTGAAGAATATTTATTTCTACCAAACATTACTTGGTAGAGATATGTTCCTCATACTCATCAATGTATGTTTAACCATGTACAATTTAATTACTGCAAACAAATTTTTAATTAAAACAGAAAATGCAATGGAAAACACACAAATTAACACAAAGATTTTATCCTGAAACCCCAAAACTGGGAAAACCAACAAGATTTTTCAATATATATATTTTATATACATTATTACAATACAATAGATATCCTACAGCATCCATGAGTTTTTAATTCATTTACCCTAGATTATAATACAATCTTAGTTCCTTAATCAAAACTACACAACCACCATGTGCCACAACACCACTTTTATCAAAAACTGTGTACAAAAAATTGCCCAAAAAAATTATTTCGAGAGCACAGTTAGTCATACAAAGAATATAACATATACCCAATATTCTCCCACTTGTTGTTTTCTTTATACACAAGAGTACATGATCAAAAATCTAGGGGCCATTGTTTCTCTACACCAAGAGAACATCTCAATGCTCATATATTTTATTAATGAGTCTAAAATATTCTTCAAAATATCCACTTTTTCCCATAGCACCATATTTTCTTCAATAATATATCTCATGAAGTGATATTAAACATCAATATGCGTTGTCTTTTAAAGATAATCATGGTTATTTTCCTACAGTATTTCACTTTGATTGTCACAATCTATCCTTACATCTTTTTTTAACAATCCAATACTTGAGAACAATCTCTCTAAAGATATTTCTTCTTTTCTTGCATGAGTGGTTGTTATGTATTCATCTTATGTAGTTGAGAGTTCCACTAGAGATTGTATTTTTCTCATCCAATTGATTCCTCCTTAAAATGAGTTAAACCCATACCCACTTGTATATCTTTTGCGATCTAGATCTCCATCCCTATGTGCAATAAAAAATCCATTTATGTCTAACGCTCTATCCAATCCATCTTCCTTAGTAGCACAATCCATATATAGTAGTGCCATGTAAATACTTGAAAATACTCTAAATTGTTTTCCAATGCTCCCTCCCTATATTTGACATATGCCTACTTAATAATCCCACTACATGTGAAAGTTCTAGTTTAGTACTGACCTTTGCATACATCTAGGTTATGATTACACTAGCATATGAAACATAGGACATGACCTCTTCCTCTTCCTATGTATTGGTACATTAATCTGTAGATAACTTTACACCTACAGGAATAAGCACCTTTTTCCAGCTTATATTCTTTCATATTAAACCTCTGCAATATTGTCTCTACATAATTCCCCTGATTTAACTAGATTTTCATGTTTTCCCAATCCATTTTAATTACCATGTCCAAGATAAAAATTGTAACATTGAGATCTTAATGTCAAATTTTGATGACAACTAAGTTTTCACTTATTGAATGACTTTCATGTCATTTCCAACCAGCAACATATCATCCACATGCAAGACCAAATAAATAACAAGATCACCAACTAATTTGAAATATACATAGTGATTTTCTTTAACCCTTGTGAATCCAAGTCTTAGTATATAAGTATATATTTTTTAATACCACATCCTTGGTGATTGCTTAACCCAAAAAGGGACTTTTTCAACATGCATAGTATATATTTATTTCCTTTCATAGCAAATCCTTATAGTTGTTGTATGCATATTTCTTCTTCTAGATCCCCATGTAGCAATGTTTTCTTTATGTCCATATGTTCTACATAAAAAAATAAAAATAAAAAGCAACAGCAATAGATAAAATAAATCTAATAGAAGTTAAATTGGAAATAAGAGAAAAATATATCACCAAATTCAATTCCCTTTACCTGGGAATAACCCTTTATTACTAACTAAGCTTTGTATTTCTCCACTATACCTTCCACATTCAACTTATTTTTAGACACCCATTTGCTCCAATGGTATTTCTTCCAAGTGACAAATCCACTAGATCCCAAGCCAATGGTATTTCTTCCATCCTCTAAATCCACTAGCTATGTAATAGTTCTAATGTAATAGTTCTAGGATCATCATAAGTCATTAATAAATATATATATATATATATATATATATATATATATATATATTATTTGAACATAAATTAGGTGAACTATACCTTTCTGACTTCCTTCTTTCTCAAACCAATATCCTATATCTTGGAGTATTTGGTTCTTCATCTTTTGATTCATGTTATTTTATAGAGTCTGATTCATCATCCTTCATTTCAAACTCTATCTTTTCTGGTTCTTTCTTCCTCGATAGGACTTCATGTTTGACAACATCTTTGACTTCTCTAAATACCACATCTTGACTATACGCAACCTTATTAGTTTCTGAGTTCCAAATATTATAACCTTTTAGACCATCTTTATATCCAATAAAGATACACTTTTCATCTTTCTTGTCCAGCTTACGCTTATTCTCGTTTGGAACATGTACATAAGCATCACATTCAAATATCTAGAGATGTTTAAGAGAAGTTTTCTTACCAGTCCATACCTCATGTGGATTATTTTCATCCAACTTTGATGAGGGTGATATATTTACTATATAACACGTAGTTTCCACTACCTCTTCCAAGAACTCTAACTCACCACCATTGCATCCTCCTTGATTTCTCCATTAGTTTTATTTCTATCCCTTTTACAATTCCATTCTATTGAGGTGTGTAAGGAGTAGTATTCTAGCTATCTATACCACTCTTCTTACATAATTATTTGAATTCATTCCCATAGAATTCTCCACTATTATTTGTCTTCGACACCTTAATTTTCTTCTCTATCTGATTTTTCACAAGAGCCTTAAGCTCTTTGAACTTTTCAAAGACTTAAGACCTCTTCCCGAGGAAATAAATCCATGTATTCCTCAATAAGTCATCTATAAATGATATATAGTACACATATTACCCAGTGATGGAACCAACCTAGATCCAAACACATCATTGTGCACCAACTATAATCCCTCTGATCTTGTAGAACCAACGGATAATCTTACCCGATTATGTTTCCCATATAAATAATGCTCACATAAGTTAAAATACATAGAGAAATTAGACATACCTTCTACCATACCATTATTGTGTAGTATTTGAAGACCCTTCTCTTTGATATGTCACAATATTTGATGCCACAACATCATATTTTCTCCATAATCTATAGGGTTTTTTTCTTCTTCTTCTCCACTCTTAGGAAGAACGGAATTATTTCACCCATCACTAATGGTGCTTCCCAATAGCTTATATAGAGTTCCAATTTGAACTCCTCTCAATAATACCATTTCTCCTCGAACAATTATATATAAATCATTTTCAAACATTTTTCTTACACCTGCATCACTCATATTTCTTACATAAATAAAATTTCTAGTTAATCCTTGGATGTGCAAAACAACAGGGATTTTTCTAATCCTACCACCCATGAGCTTCAACTTAAATTTTCCTCATCCTATGATTCGGGTTGTCAATTCATCTCCTAAAAAAGCACCATCACACCATCGAATCTTTAATACTCGCAAAACCACTTCCTATGAGCATTCATATAAAATGATTCACCTAATTCCACCAACCATGTCTCGTGATCTTCATGTGTACGTGAAGAATCCAAATACAATATCCCCTTCTTCATCTGAGGATGGTTTTTCTTTTGTGGGACCATCTTTATATCCCTTCCCTTTCTCAAGAATTTTATATTTACAATCTTACTTGTAATGCCCTTCTTTTCCACATCCCCAACATACCTTTAAAAACTTTCCTAGAGATTTATATCTTTCTCTATACTTAGAAATCCCGCATGAGGACTTTATTTTATTTCTATTCATGGAGCATCCTCTTACAAAAAAGGAATATATGTTCTAGCTCTCTATGTTTTTTTGCCTCATCTCCTTTGATAACAAGGATGAGACTATTTCATCAAACTTTAAAGTAATTTCATTACTACATATGGCAACAACTAGATTATCCCACGAGTCTGGTAGAGAACATAACAAATTGATGCACTTATCTTCATCAGAAATATTAATATCAATATATAATAGTTGACTTGCCATAATCTTTAAGGAATTCATATGCTCTGTCATTAATTCTCCATCCTTCATCCTCAAGTTATACATCTTCTTTTGTAGGAACAATTTGTTCACTGGGGACTTAGATTGATAAAAGCCCCTAATTTATCCCACAAATCCCTCCTTGTAGCTTACCTTGAAGAATTCAATAACATTGAATCTGAGAGACACAATCATATTGTGCTCTTTATTTTTTATCCAAATTGGTCCTGACTTTCATTGACATCCCTATTGATGAAATACATAGATCCACAACGATCCATTGATCTTTGCCCACCAACAAAACTAAAATTTTAAGCTTTCACAACTGAAAACTCTGCCCATTGAAATTATCAATCTATATCTTCAAACAACTTGTCATTTCCTTTTCACCACAATAATCACCTATGTATATCTCCCATTGTAACAGGGTCTACCATGAGCCTAAGCCAAACCCCTTAGCGAAAAATGCATCCCCTTAAAGCTGAAATTGCTCTGACACCAAATGTAGGTTTTAAGCATGTAAAATTTAATTACTACAAAAAAATTCTTAATTAAAATAGAAAATATGCAATGGAAAACATACACATTAACATATATATTTTATACTAGAAACCCAAAACCAAGAAAACCAGTGATATTTTTCAATATATATATATTGTACAGTATTACAATAAAATATATATCCTGCAACATCCATGAATCGCTAATCCATTTACCTTGTATTATAATACAATTGTAGTTCCTTAATCAAAACTACAAAACCTTGGGCAAAACCACCATGCACCAAAAAACCTCTTTTAGAAAAAATTGTATCAAAGCCCCACAAAAAACATAGGCAAAAAAACCACCCAAAAAAAAACGAGGGAGTTTCCCTTGTACCCCCATGCAAGGGGGCTTCTGCACCGCTGCAACCAGCACAATGTATAACGTGTGAATCTAGTCGTGCAAATAATATAACACATACTCAACAACATGGCATTGCTAAAAGAAATAACATGATTTTGGACAAAATGTCTCAATGTGTATTACAAGCCAAAGACATGTCAAGTAAGTTATGGTTTGAAGTTTTTTATTGTTCCAAATACCTCTTGAATCTTGTTCCAACTAAATTTTTTAGTTTTGTGACTCCAAGCAAGATACGATGTGGAAATATTCATCTCAAGCATTTGAATGCATTGCTTGGGGGCATATTTTCAATGATTGTAGAAAGAAACTAGATGCAAATAATCACTCTTGTTTCAATATGGGCTATTCAAAAGAATCTAAAGCCTATTAATTTTTTGACCCTGCCAAACAACATATAATTATTAGAAGAAATTTTATCTTTAATGAGAATTATTTAGGCCTTAAGTTGTTGACTCTTCTAAACTATTACACATTGATTCCCTTAATATTGTTGCAAACAGTGGATCAACTTCCCTTCTTTTTGTGATTTTTATGTAGAAATATCACTCTGATACCATGATGAAAAATATGCCAATGGATTCAATCTGATCTTGTGATGTACTAAAACAATATACTGAATCCTTCTACAATATTTTCATAATACATTAAAACACGATCGCACAATCACATAAAATCAAGAGAAAGAAATAATCAATCACACAACACAAGATATATCTGGGGAAATAAACTGCTCGAAACCCCTCTATCTATGTTGAATAAATTCAAGGAATCATGAAACAATATAATGCTTAATCTCTCATGAGATTCTTCAGCACTCTGCCAATTTTCTCTCGCTAATCTAGTCAAAATTGGACAAACACATAGCCAATTCTTAGCCTTCCCTTAGCCTTCCTTCAGCCTGCCTTTCTCACACAATTCCTAAAGAATTAGGCCCCTATTAAATAGGAAAATTATCCCTCCTTGATTACACAATCCATCATGGCTTCCTCATGGATTTATAATTTCACTTGGGGAATTCTCTAAAAATACAACTAATAGTTATGTTCCCTTTAACCTCTGTCTCAACTGGGTCTTCCTCAGAACTGACATGCATGCAGCTAATAATAGTGAATCATCATTTATCTGATTGATCACTACTTGTGAATTGAATCTAATTTAATTCATTGTACCTCTCACTAATTCATCGCTCAGTTATAACTAGTTAAATTGATTTTAACTCAATTAATTGAGTTCATTGATTACACATGCACCCCACTAGTGCATTAACTACAACTAGACCCCCAAAATATTAGGATCACTCTACATGCCTCATATTAGACCCTCAACTCGAATTTCTTGAGCTAACTCAGTCATCATGACTTAGTTAACTAATACAAGTTGTTATGAGATGATATTACAATTTATTGTCCAATTTATTTATGGGAAAAAATAAATTAGACACCCACATTCCTCACTAGTGTGTAACTGAAATTCCTCACTGAATCTCCTTACCAATGTGTGGGTAATTTTTGTCCTTTCTGGTCCAATTTCACTATTTCTTGTTGCAAATTTCAACACTCCCTCTCAACAAGAAAGGAATTAAATCTATCCCGATCTAGTACCTTTGGAATTTTTTGCATGCAACACTTACCTAGTGTTGTTTGCACATGCAACTCCTAAAACTGAATAGCCTCTGAACAACTGAATCAGTATAGTGCATCTGTCATCATAGTATTCTGACTGCTACTATCCACTGGACTCTCTGCACTGCTGCTGACATCTGCATTTATGCCTTCTGCACTACTGCTAACTTTGATCTGCGCTCTAGTATCTAACATTTGTCACTCTGATTCATGTCTTCCTAACATATGACTGTAGAAATCCAATTGATCCTTCTTGCTTTGTTGTACAGTGGGCTCCTCATAGCTAGGTTCGATCCATAAGACACACCATCTCAATGGACCCTACCCAAATTTCCTCTTGAGATTATATCTGCACATCGCCCCACCTCTCACCTGGTGGTATAGCTGCATGTACTCCCTTTGTCCATATGGATCAAAATTTCCCCTCATGGAGGTATTTGCTTGAGTGGACTCTTCCACTTGGTCTCCTCTCTGTTTCTTCAATTGTGGTTTTTCCACAACCTTCTGAGGTTGCTTCTAAGGTTGCATGTTGAGAGATAATTTCTCCCTCTCAACCACCAAGTCATTAACCACTGCTTTTCTCCTCAAATATTTCCATGCATCCTCGACCTCGAGAGCATACAGGTTCTCAACTCTTACACTGATTTGTTTCACCTATCTCGTGGCTATGTGTTTAAGGAAAAACTTTCCTTTTCTAAACATCACATCATAATCATGGTCTTCCAATACCGTGACAGAGACAAGATTCTTCCTTAGGCCTAGAACATACAAAACATCTACCAGTCTAAGAGGGGAGCTAAACTCCCTATGAAAGGTAATTGTACATATGGTGGTCGCACTATACCTCCCAACATCTCCAAACTCTATGTTCTATTGGAGGTCCTTCTCCTCCAAGTCATTGAAGAGATCTCTATTCCTCGCCATATGGAATGAGGCATCGCTTTCTAGATACCACATGCATCCCATTATAGTGATGGACATGCAAGAAATGAGAGTAAAATCAAGCTCGAACTGTGAATCTATCACTTCACCCACTACAATTGTAGGCTCCTTCTTGCTTGCCTTCTTTTGTGGACAATTTGAGGCATTGTTCCCATGCTCGTGACAATGAAAACACTTGATCTTGGACAAGTCTCTCTTTCCCTCTTTTCCTTGGGACTTCTTTCCCTTGGCTTTCTTTCCTTTTCCAACTAATACACAATCTTCTTATTTGTTGGTGCTATAGGTCCCATCTCTGGTGCTCCACCTGATCTCTTCTATTACCAAGTCGAACCAAAAATGCTCCTAGTCTGGTAACTTCTCCCTCCCATTCATAGATTCTTGGTAACTATCCCAACTCTTGGGAAGGCCTAGAAGTGATAGGCTCACCAAATCATCCTGGGCTACAGTCATACCAACACTTCCAAGCTCATCTCGACATTGAGTGACCTTTGACAAGTATGTTGGTATCGTCTTGCCCTCCTCCATCTTGATCTTTCTGAGTGTGTCCTCCAGCGCCAACTTCCTGTTGTCACTATTATTCTAAAATAGATCTATCAAGGCATTCCATATAGCATATGGAGTCACCTTCCCATGGATACTCGAGACAATATGATCTTGAACTCCCTCTAACAAGATCCTTCACACCTTTGCTACCTTCTTCTGCCATGCATCAAAAATTTGGGCATCTATTGTTGTGGGCTTGGGAATATTAGTATTTATGAATTCCTTCAACCCTGCCTCCATCATTTACTTCCATTCTATGTATTTTGAATTTTCCTCAAGAGAATATTCGAGTCTCAATCCATTCAAAGACACCTTGATCTATTGCTGGATCCCGAAGAATAAATCTACAAATTTGAACATGTTCAATACAAACTCAATTTCATCTCTTCTATTGTGATTCTTAGCGCTCAGATACCATATAGAAAAATATACCAATGGATTCATTCTGATCTTTTGATGTACTAAAAAAAGATACTGAATCCTTCAACAATATTTGCGGAATACAAAACACGATCGCACAATCACATATAAGCAAGAGAAATAAATAATCAATCACACAACACAAGATGCATCTGCGGAAGAAACTACTCAAAACCCCTCTATCTATATTGTATAAAGTCAAGGAATCATGAAACAATACAATTCTTAATCTCTCATGAGATTCTCCAGCACTCTGCCAATTGTCTCCCACTGATCTAGGAAAAATTGGGCAAACACATAGCCAATTCTCAGCCTTCCTTCAGCTTCCTTTATCATGCAACTCATAAAGAATAAGGCCCCTATTAAATAGGAAAAATTCTTCCTTTATTGCACAATCCATCGTGGCTTTATCATTTCACTCGGGAAATTCTCTAAAAATAGAACTGATAGTTATGTTCTCTTTAACCTCTGTCTCAACTAGGTCTTCCTCAAAACTGACACGCGTGTGGCTTGTTGTACCTTAAGAGACAATCCCTTGGCTGTGGTAAGGAATCAGTGCTTAAGACATTTATATAAATGTTTCACAGAAATATTGGTCTTTGTTTAATCACCTTCATATGTTTATTATTAAACCCTCAAAGATCAAACACAATGAATGTCCCAAAATGCTATTATTTGTTGATATAGAATAGAATGATCAGAAGAACATGAAGGAAAGAAGCCCAAATTGATATTCTGATGTACAGAATATATCATCTCAAACTTTAGAAGAATTGTAAGACAGGAACAGTTAAAATTAAGGAGCACCTATTAAGGATTTTAACTCTTATTCACACAAGTAAAAAGAGACCTGCAGCTTCATTACTTAATTTTATTCAAAGATAGAAAACACATAATGTAAACTGGAAGACATATCGATATCAACAAATGCCAGAATCTTGCTTTTCATTCATTAATCATTTGAAATCTGAGTACAAAAATTACAGTCTGAAGGTCCAAAAATAGGAACCTTTTCCTTTCTTGTTTTTCTCTTTAAATACAATAGAAAGCAGTTTGTAACTGCTGGAACTAATCCTAACGACTTCAACTACTTAGGACTTCGTCAACTTCCTATTACATGTCATCAAAATCTCTTATTACAATTACATTCTCTTAAAAAGAGGAAAATAACATAAAATATAAATCCTAATCTATTTGTTGAATGTGAATAGATGATGTTGTTGTTACATTTCCTTAACTGGCCGGTTTATCCTTCTTAAATAGGTGGTGCGGGATCAAGAATTAAATGATGATGAGATGCGCCAAAATACCGTTGAAATTACTCCAACATGGATCATATCTGTCACCAGTTGTCTGCATACGTCACTGCGGGAGGTATCAAGGTACGGAGAGCTCGTCGGGTTCATGCCCCCGCAGTGAATCTCAACCATTGATCCGGATCGGCCCCGCAGTCAATAGGGTCAAATATGGAGGCACCCTCCTTGTGAACCCGCGCGTTGAAAGTGCCCACGGGTTGACACTTTTATTTCTTGATTAATAAATCGTCGGATCCTACTCCATGAGATTCTCGCTTTTTAATCTTGTGCGTTGGGACCTGCTTCCACAAAGCTTAAAGTATTAACTTTAAACTTTAATGCAACAGATATTACATTTTTATGCTAAAGTATATGAATTTTATACTTTATCATATATTTAGAAAATTTTCTTTTTTTTTGTTTTTTAAAAAATAAAAATAAAGGATATGCAAATGAGCCACAACATCTGGCTCCACCTGGGAATATTTTTTTTGCCATGAAACACTAAGAACCACATATTAGTGCCTTCACTTCGGGCATGGAGTCAAATGTTGTTTGATGAAAAATGTACAATGAAGGAAACCAAATATGTACAATGGTGAACCATAAAACTTCATTGCTGGAAGTAATGTTTTAAATACTGCCCATTCACAGGCAGCTCTACCGTTTCTCCATCAATATTCTCCAGCATGAAAGTGCTATTTGATCTTGCTTCAATAATCCTGTATGGGCCATACCAGAGAGGATCAAACTTACCATTATTTCCTTTTTCTTCTCTTCTAGTAGCCCATCTTAATACCAAATCTCGAATTTGAAAAAGAATCTCCTTTTATTTTCTATCAAAAATGGACTTCATTTTTTGTTGATATGTGACCAAGTTTTCCCTAACTTTATTCCTATTCTCACTCAATTCTATCACCTTATTTAGTCTTCTTATCAATGCATTAGGTTCTTCTTGTGCTTCTTGAAGGAAAGAAATTACTAGTCTTGCTAGATGGGTAGGAAATAAAGCTTGAGTTCCATATACCAATTCATAAGGGGACTTACCAGTAGGTATTATACTAGTCATTCTTACTGCCCAGAGAGAAAATATCAACTTTGAATCCCAATTCTTTTGATTCTCATTAATTGTTTTCTTCAAAATATTAACCAATGTCTTGTTAGAAGATTCAGCTAGCCCATTCCCTTGAGGATGATATGTTGTAGAATGAGACAAAATGACATTATATGTTTGACATAGAATGAGACAAAATGACATTATATGTTAGACAAAAATTAATGAATCTGACTGAGTTAAATACCTAAGCATTTTTTGTTACAATCTTGACTGGACATCCAAACCTACTGAAGATGTTCTCTTCCAAAAAATGCATTACTACCAGATCATTTTCTTTTCTAGTAGGTATTTCCTCCACCCACTTTGTAAAATAATCAGTGGCAGTCATAATCCATTTGAACTGCCCACTTGATGGTGGATTGATTTCTCCAATGAAATCTAATCCCCATTGTCTAAAGGGTTCTTCAAAAAATACAAGGAGAAGAGGTAAAGGAGCTAACCTTTTATTTTCTGCAAACAATTGACATTTATGGCAGCCTCTAACCACTCTGTATACATCAGCAAACAAGGAAGGCCAGTAAAAACATGATTTTAGAATTTTATGAGCAGTAAATTTCCAACTATAATGCCCTCCACATATACTTTCATGGTATTCTTTGATAACTTCCATTGACTCCCCCTCTATCAAACACAACAATAAAATACCAGCAGGATCCTTCCAATATAATTTAGCATCAATTATAACATAAGGTTGAGCTTTGAGTTTAAGAGCTATGTACTTTGTTTTATTTATTGAGGGTGCACAAGAGAAAAATCACAAGTAGTGAATAATATCCTTATACCAATCAGAGCAGAGAAATTTATATTTAATTGCTGACTTTGTGCTATTTTGACTTGTTTCATCAACAGCTTCGTCCAAAGGTGCAAGCAGATTAATTCCTAGAGCTTGAAAATTTGATTTTGTTAGTAGCTTTTCCAAGCCTTGTCCTTTCACCAATTTTAGTGGGTTTAATGTCTAATTCATACTCCTGGATCTTAGCAATCCACTTTCCTCGTTTTCCTTCAACATCACTTTGAACTAACACATCTTTTACAGTTGAGTTAGGTACATATGCAACTATTTGAGACTGCAGCACATAGGTTCTGAAGGCTATCAATGCTTTAACTAATGCATATATCTGTTTTTCCAAGATATTATATTTGAGATCTGCATTTTTGAGAACTTTACTAAAAAATGCCACAGGTTGCTCTTTTCCTTCTTCATTCTTCTACAGCAAAACAACAGCTATGGTAGAAGGTGATGCAAATGAAAATATTTGAAATGGCTTCTAATAATCTAGACTGATTAAAACTGGAGCTTCTTGAAGTGCTTCTTTGATCCTGGCAAAGGAACCTCTTGCATATTTGTCACATTTTACTTCAGCATATCTGCTATATTTCTGACAATCTCAGCATAATTTGGGACAAATCTTCTCAGGAAATTAATTTTTCCTAGAAATCCCTGGATATCTTTCTTACTTCTAGGCAACGAAATTGTCTGTATAGCTTCAACTCTTGCTGGATCAATTTTCACCCCCTGATTAGAAACTATATGTCCCAATAACTTACCTTCTTCCAAAGAAAATAGAGATTCCTTGGGATTCAATGATAATCCAAACTTCCTACATTTTAGGAAAGCCTTCTGCAGATGCTCAAGTGCTCATCATCAGAACCTAAAAAAATAGTCATATCATCCAAATATATGACTACAAATTTGTCACCCACAAATGCTATGTCCATTACACTTTGGAAGGTGGCCCCTGCATTCATGAGACTGAATGGCATCCTAGCATACACGAATGTTCCACAAGGTGTGGTAAAATTTGTTTTCTTCTAATCTTCCTTTTCAACAGCTACATGGTTGTACCCAGAGAAACCATCAACCATAGATAATCTATAAGCTCCTGTGACTTTTTGTAGAACATAATCCATCTTTGGCAAAGGATAGTTGCCTTTTAGAGAAGCACTATTCAAGTTCCTGAAATCAACACATAACCTTATCTCTCCATTCTTCCTCCTCACAGAAACCAGATTAGAAACCCAGTTTGAATTTCTAAGTGGAACTATGATTTTTTCTTGCAACATTTTCTTCACGTCCTTTTCAATTGGGCAAAGGAGCAGTGGATTAATCTACCTAAGCTTTTGCCTATGAATCTTAACTCCATCCTTCAATGGTATTTTATGCTGAATTATATCCAGATCATATGTTTTCAAATCATCATAGGACCATGCAAATACATCCATATGCTTCTTGAAATATCAATATACCTTTATTTATAATTCTTAGGAACTCCTTTGAATAACTTGACCATCTTGGGTTCCTGCTGAGTTCCTAGATTATAGTCCTCCATATCACTTTCTTGAGAAACCTTCTTTTTATCCAGTGCTACATCATTTGCATCAAACAGCCTTTCAAGAGGAACCAAACCTCTAGGTAATACATTTTCTTTCAATTGTATTATCTTCTGATCACCTATTAATTCTTTAAGGTTTGCCAAGCCTTCATTCTAATCAGCCTACTTACTTTCCTGATCTATTTCATTATCTTCAAAGTTTCCAAGCATTGTTAGAAAATGATTAATCTTCTCTTCATATTAGAAGACCTGCTAGTGTTTAACATTATCAGGGATTGAGGTTCTATGCCTCATCTCAATCTCATATCTTAGCTTCGGATTAATAGGTGGCTTGAAAGTACTGGCTGCAACTGCCAATGAATCTGCCATTATGTTTTCTTCTCTTGGAATGAATTGAAGATTCAAAGCCTCAAAATAATTTTCAATCAGGTCCAATACTTCATTCCTATATGACCTCAATCTTGAATATTTGGTTTGACACAAATTTTTAATTTGTATTATAATCAATTCAGAATCACCAAAAATGGAGATACATTAAATTCCCAATTGTTTAGAAGTTTGTAGACACAAGATTAATGCCTCATACTCGGCTACATTATTTATTGATTCAAATTCAAGCTTAAAAGAAAAAGGAAAAAGATTACCTTCTGCAGAAATCAGCAAAAATCCAGCTCCTGTGTACAATTTCTGAAGAGATTTTCTTCTGTCAGTCTTCAGCAAATTCTGCATCTTCATGCAGCATAAAACAAGAGAGATCCTCCTTCTCTTGGCCACAGATAGGGGAATTTCCTGCATCTTTCTTTGTGGTAGTCTTTACAAATCTTGTTTATTTGTATGACCTCGTTTCTTCCCCATTAAACACGGGAATGATAGCATATGTGAAGTCCAGCTTTAAAATCCCTCCAAGATTTTCTCCCCAAGATATGGACAAAAGTATACCAAATCTAGCTGGAATATCTGCAACTACTACATCCATCATAATACTCTAGGCTGGAATTTGGGCTAGAGAAACCACCCGTTTTGAGTCAAATGAATAAAAGGTCTCTATAGGGCTTAGTGATTTGTAAATTAATTCTTTCATCACAGATAATGGCATAATATTATGAGATGCACCAGAATCTAGCATACAATTATGCAGAATGAAATCATGAAGAAGTACTGATATATAAAAAGGAGGAATAGAAGAATCTACCTCTTCCACATGTGGACCAAAAGTGACCACTAGTTTTTCTTCTTGTAAATTCACAGTATCACCAATATCATCAGACTGAGAAAGATTAATAAATTCTGTAATTTCCTTCTTGTAACCAGGTGCCTTAGCTAACTCAAGCAAGGGCACTTGAATTTTGATTTTTTCTAATTCTTTGGACAGACTAAAAGCTTGATTATGTTTAATAATCATTTCAGGTTCTTCTTGATTCTTGTTAGAATTAGCATTTTGCTCAGGTACAGTAACAATCTTCTCCAAAATATTAGAATCAATAGACTTATTCTGGGAAGTCTCAGCTTGTTTTTCATTTGCATTCACTGAATTCATAGGATTTTTTCCCTTTTCTAATTGCTTTATTGAGTTCTTTGGTTGTGGAGTCATCATTGGAGAAGGGACTGACTCTGGTTCCTTTTCCTCATCATCCTGAGTTCTTAATCTCTTTTTTGATCTTAAGTCATACTTCTTATGTAGTTCTGCTTGCATAAAATCAGTGAATTGTTTACAATAATCATCCATTTATTCCTAATCAAATGACATATCAGATTTTGTGCATTCTTCTTCACATTTCTCTTCTTCCTCGTCATCTTCCATATAAACAATAGATATTTGATCTTCAACCTCTTTCTGATCATCCTCAGCAGGCTATGAAGGTGTTGCTTCTATATATAAGGGTGTTTGAACTTGATCTTTATCTCTCCTTTCCCTCCGCAAAATTTGCAAGGGTTGTTTTTTGAACTGTGGATTGAAAACCCCTCTGTTTTGTTGTGCAGGCTTCTTATTGTCTAATTCCATCTTCACTAATTTATTTGACATGTTCTTGATGACCTTAGTCATGTCATCAATCCTTTGATCTTGTGATGAATCTTCTTTGGCTTTACCTTTATCTTGAACTGTTTGTTTTTCCTATGTTTTTCCAGCAGCAGTCATGTTTGCTTCAATCTCTAAAGCATCTATTTGGATTTGTTCAAGAGTAGCAGATCTTCTCTCTCTCAAAGTGAAACTAAAATCTGATACAAATGCCCCAGCAAAAACAACTCTTGCTCCAATAGGACGGGGTTTCATTTACGCGGGCAAGCTATTATACAATTTGTTAAATCTTTTAATGAAATCATTCATGCTTTCATCAAACTTTTTCTTAATAGCATTAAACTTTGTCAATGAATAACCATGATCTCTCTTTTCACCTCATCTTCGGATGAATTTTCTTTCTAATTAGTCCCAATCATTAATTGAGCCATTTGGTAATCCTTTAAACCATTTTCTTGGCTCTCCATTCAGAGACTGTACAAAAAGTCTCATTACTACATCAAGATGTTCAACATTTAAATTTTCAGCAAAAGTACAAAACAAAGGCAAGTGTTGTTTTGTAGTTATTTCATCTTCACCAGTAAATCTAGGAAGCAATTTAAGGTATTCCTGAGGCATTGCATTCATTGGTTGTGGAATATTTAATGGTGCATATCTATTCATCAAGAAAGGTGGATTGTTCTTCTAACTTTGGTTCTTGAAAATGAATAGGTGGGGACAAGGATTCTTGTTTCGAGAAAATGAGTTTCCGGGAAACATCCTTGGGTGAAAGGGTATGGGAACTGCTGCCTGGTGCAGGTAGTGTAGCATCAGGTGTAGAAAGCGTTCTTGATTTTTTGCCTTTTTTAGAAACCAGCTTTTCAGGCTCTAAAAGAATAGGAACTTTCTGCTGAGAGTTATATGACCTCGTATGTGGGCTTTTATACGCCAGAATTATGAAATAAAGATACAGCCTAATATTTCCTCCTCTCTAAACAACCAGAGGAAATATGAACAAAACCCAGGGAAAGAACTTCACTTCTTCGTCCCCAGAAACGGCGCCAAAAAATGTTGTGCCTTAAGCTACAATCCCTTGGTTGTGGTAAGGAATCAGTGCTAAAGACATTTATATAAATGTTTCACAGAAAGATTGGTCTTTGTTTAATCACCTTCATATGTTTATTATTAAACCCTCAAAGATCAAACACAAGGAATGTCCCACAATGCTATTATTTGTTGATATAGAATGGAATGATTAGAAGAACATGAAGGAAAAAAGCCCAAATTGATGTGCTGATGTACAGAATATATCACCTCAAACTTCAAAATATTTATAAGACAGGAACAGTTAAAATGAAGGAGTGCCTATTAAGGATTTTAACTCTTATTCACACAAGTAAAAAGAGACTTGTAGTTTCATTACTTCATTTTATTCAAAGATAGAAAACACATAATGTAAACTAGAAGACATATTGATATCAACAAATGCCAGAATCTTTCTTTTCATTCATTAATCATTTGAAATCTGAGTACAAAAATTGCAGTCTGAAGGTCCAAAACTTGGAACCTTTTCCTTTCTTTTTTTTCTCTTTAAATACACTAGAAAGCAGTTTGTAACTGCTGGAACTAATCTTAACGGCTTCAACTACTTAGGACTTCGTCAACTTCCTATTACATGTCATCAAAATGTCTTATTACAATTACATTCTCTTAAAAAGAGGAAAATAACAAAATTATAAATCCTAATCTATTTTTTGAATGTGAATAGATGATGTTGCTGCTGCATTTTCTTGACTGGCTAGTTTATCCTTCTTAAATAGGTGGCACGGGCTCAAGAATTAAATGCTGATGAGACGCGCCAAAAGACCATTGAAAGTACTTCGACGTGGATCATATCTGTCACCTTTTGTCTGCATACGTCACTACGGGAGGTCTCAAGGTATGGAGAGCTCGTCGAGTTCATGCCCCCGTAGTGAATCTCGACCATTGATCTGGATCGTCCCCACAGTCAACAAGGTCACCCTCCTCGTTAACCCGCGCACTGAAAGTGCCCGTGGGTTGACACTTTTATTTCTTGATTAATAAATCATTGGATCCTGCACCATGAGATGCTCGCTTTTTAATCTTGTGCGTTGGGACCCACTTCCACAAATCTTAAAGTATTAACTTTAAACTGTAATGCAACAGATATTACATTTTTATGCTAAAGTATATGAATCTTTATACTTTATCATATATTTTGAAATTTTCTATTTTTTTGTATTTTTTAAATATTAAAAATAAAATATATGCAAATGAGCCACAACACGGCTAATAATATTGAATCATAATTTATCTGATTGATCACTACTTGTGAATTAAATCTAATTTGTTCCACTAGACCTCTCACTAATTCATCACTCAGTTAGAACTAGTTAAACTTATTGTAACTCAATTAATTGAGTTAACTGATTACACCTGCACCCCACTAGTGCATTAACTGCAAATGGACCCCAAAAATATTAGGATTACTTTACATGCCTCATCTTAGACCTGCAACTCAAATTTCTTGAGCTAACTCAGTCATCATGACTTAGTTAGCTGATACAAGTTGTTATGAGATGAAATTACAATTTATTGTCCAATTTACTTAAGGGAAAAATAAATTAGACACCCACATTCCTCACTAGTGTGTAACTGAAATTCCTCACTAAATTTCCTCACCAAAGTGTGGGTAATTTTTGTCCTTTCTGGTTGCCAATTTCATTGTTTCTTGTTGCAAATTTCAACTTTTTATTAGTAATTCTAACTTATTCCTAAGTTGAATAGTAGTCATTATGCACCAAAAAAAATTGTATTTCTCCTAATTTATCTTTTGATATTAATATCAATTAACCCACTCCTTATTTATCTCCGTGGATTGTTAGGATGATTGAAGTTTCTAAACTTGATGCCAGTGGTATCTCTTCAAGCCAACAGACTCACAACCAAAAGCAATAGGTCAATGTTGCTTTGATGGCTCTTGTTATTGAGACTTATGATCTTATTTCCTATAATTTTTCACAAGGACAACCTGAATGGGAATAGGCCATGATAGAAAAGGTGGATTCCATTTTAAAGAACCATACTTGGGATTTAGTCCCTCGACCTCAACTGAAGAACATTGTAAAATTTTCATGGGTTGACAAGACCAAATTTACTTTTGAAGGTGTATTTGAGCATCATAAATATTCTTTGGCCACAAAAGGTTTTTCTCAATATGAAGGAATTGACTACACTAAGACCTTTTCTCCCATATCAAAATGAAATCTATTCAACTAATTCCTTCCCTTGTTGCTCGCTTTGGATAGTTGATCCAACGGATGGATGATAAAAGTGCCTCTCTTCATGGTGACTTATTTGAAGAAAATTATATGGAGTAACCCAATGGTTTTGTGATAGATTACAACCTTGTTTGATGATTGTAGAAATATTTGTATGGTTTGAAGCAGGCCCCTAGGACTTGGTATACAATGATTGATGACTTCTTTCTCAATATTGGATTCAAATGTTGTGAATGTGATCTTTGTATTTATGTATTACATTTTAATGGTAATATTTTGGTAGTTATTTCATATGTCAATGATTTATTCATAACTGGAAGTAATCCTATGTTGAATAAACTACTTTCTAACATCTTTGAAATGACAAATCTAGGCCTTGTGCACAAATTTCTTGGTATTCAAGTTTTACCTTTGTTTGATGGTCTATTTTTGCCTCAATCTAAATATGTCTTGGATCTGTTGAAACATTGTTAAGGACATAATAAGGATTAATTATTAGTTTATTTGTTATATGAGTAGGATGGATAGAACATTTCATTGTGCCTCTCTCTCTCTCTCTCTCTCTCTCTCTCTCAACTTGTATTGTGTATCGATTCATTATAAAATGAGGTTTCCCTTTTAAAGTGGATTATATTCATTGAATTATTATCATTTTTAAGGACCATGGTTCATAACATTTGGTATCATACTCTATAATCCTAAGATTTTTCTACTTCAATTAAGTCATCTTGTAATTTTCACTATAAAATTTTTAATATGAACTTTTAGATTAAAAAAATGTTAGGGAGAATAAGGTGAAATAAAAAAGTACATGTGATCAAAATTTCAAGGTTTGTCTCATTCCAATTTCAAAAATATAGCCTAAGGAAGTTAGGCTTTATGACTAATCCTAAAATTAGTCTCAAACTAGTCATCATTTTATTTTCACTTCAAATTCGCTTCTGGTGGGCTTCAAGCAATGAAATTTTGAGGAGACTGAGGGGAAATATCATATGATAGGTGGTCAAATTTTCAAATTATGTTTCATCATGATTTCAGGTATATAGTCTATGGAAGATAGGGTTTGTGACTAATCCTGAAATCGGTTCTAAAATAGCCATCTTCGAATTTATGCTATAAACAAATTTTGGTAAATTTTCAAAATATAAGATATTAAAATTCTTGAGGAAACATAGTGAATGACAAATGGAAAAAATTTCAAGTTATGAATCCTTATAATTAATGAGATATTTGTTGTGGAAGTTTAGGTAATTTTAAGAGTTTTTTCTATGGCTACCAAGATCCTTTTTTTATTTGTTTTATGTATGTGTTCCAACGTATTTAATAACACAAGATCTATCATTAAAAGGGTAAACATGTAGTTGGGGGACAATATATGCAAGAAATACACATGGCTTCACCTTGTTGGAAACCCCTAACCCCTATTGGTACTCCTTTGACTAGTATCACACTAGACAATATATGTATATGGAATTTCATTTTCATGTACTTTTGTGCATATAGGAAATCCCCAAAATATACTTGAAACTATTTTTATATAAGATATTCTAGCATCTCATTGTTATAGTATGCCAAGAACATCACATAGGAAGACCACTCTCTAATACCTGGATAGTAGGGTATCATGGCTAAGGGCAAAATTGAGCCTCCTTGGTTAGTTCCTTGAGATATTGGGTCAAGTATTACTATTAGACCTCACATGTATATCAGATAATGATATCACATGACACTTCCTTTTCCTCGGGAGCCAATAACCTTTTCTAGTGAGTTCATAAATTATGATAAAAATGTAAAAGAGGGCATTACTATTTTCTCACATGGATCCAATGAAATATCAAAGTATTAATTCACCAAATTAACCTCTGGAAAGCTCAACCATGACTCATGGAGAAATATAATAAATGCAACACTATGTATCCTGTTGGTCTAAGATTGTCATTGATGTCAATAAAATGATGTCATTATTGAAGATGATGGAAACCCTAGGCCTATGCTAATACCTTTGTTGTTAAACCCAAGATCCTAAAACACATGAAACCTTAAAAGCCCTATCCTATAAAATCCCTAAACCATAAACATACATTTACACTACCATACATTACCTTCGGCTACGATACACTATCTTACATTACACACTACCATACATATTTAATAAACATAATCCTTGCCTCCAAATATGCTTTGAAACAACGTAAAGATTCCTTATTAACAAGGATGAACTAACGTTGATTAATGGCCGAAAAACATGGCAGACATAATGTTAGCAGCATAGTATAATACATCACTCATGGGATACAACTCTTGCATGGAAGACAAGGTCTTATATGATCCATATTTCACATGGCAGACAAGGTCTTATATGGTCCATCACATGTTAGATAGATCTAATTCATACATCACATGGCAGACAAATATTTTTTAAATAATATTCTAAAGATATGTTGGCTAATAAAACATGATTGTCGGCTCTCCTTCATACATAACAATTCGACTCATAAAAAGGAATATATACACATTTGTGCACCTAGTTGTGTATTAGATATCTTGGTCAATTAATAGAAGGAGAAGTAAAAATAAAAGTTCACATATTGTGAACCTGAAGAAGAAGATAAAGAAGAATACGAAGGTAATTAATTGCAAATTGTGTGCAAAGTTTTTGTGTATCCATCAAACCTGTGATAATCTCTATGGAACTGTCTATTGCAGAAGTTCAAACTGTTTCAGTGGGATTTTAAACATAACAACAACTTGGAACTCTTCTTTAAGCTTAGATCTTACCCTGTCACTTCGAGACATGTGACAGTCCCCTTGGAGGCATAGTTGTTATCCTTGGATTAATTTCCTACGCTCAGATTGTAGTTGTGGTGCCTGCGTGTGTGGAAAATTATTGAATAAGGAGCTCATATTAGATTTGAATCGAACCTGTGGACAGTCATTTTGTAAATGACGCAGATTTTTTAGAGGTTCAAGCTTGGATCTAAAGCAGACACGTGTGGAGCCTCCATTCAAGCTCGGAAAAATCAGATTTTCTATATCACTCTTGGATCACTGAAGTACCTCTTCTCGGAAAAGGAAATTTTGGAAGGGTTGTGGCATACTTCATACTCGGATCTTCTACAGAACCAATATTGAAGAAATTGAATTTTGCTAGGGTGGTGAGATACATCGAATGGCATGAACTGAGATCACCTACAATCAAAGTAATATACAACAACCTTCACAACATCTACACTCAAACCTGTGGACAAACTTGTGTACAGTCACCTAGACATGCCTTGAATTTATTGTTCCAGTCTGTGACAAGTGCAGAAACAATATTCAGTGGGAAGGACATGTGATCAGTCTCCTTGGAGAAAAGTTTTGGGCTCAACTTAAAAAGCATTTCTTGAAGCTGCTTTGAAGTACTTTAGATTCAAAACATCTTGATGAAGACTTGAAAAAAGAACCTACAGAAGTTTAGAGAAGTGGAATAGCATTCAAAGTTTTTGGAGCATACAACCTTGAGGCAGGCTTTGCAGACTTGAAAAAGACCTTGAAGTCACATTTGAAGCAGCATTGGTGGCAACATCAAGAATTTTGTTGAGGGTGCTCAAGTAAGTTCATCACTATTAAAGCTAACGTTGAATATCTCTTTGGAACACATTAAAAACACCTTGAAGGTGCTTTGAAACTGAGCTTGGAGATATTATTGGCGATCATGATGCATCGGTGATGTCATCATGAGGTGACCTTGGAGAAATTGTTTGGGTACCATGAAGAGCATTGGTGACACCTTTTGAAGCGATCAAGGTTGTCATTGATGAAGTGACGTGGAGACTAAGTGAGGGGATATATGAAGATTATCAGAGCTCGTTGAAGAATACATTGGGAGCCGTGAAGAATAACCAAACATATTTTGACGAAGTGAAGCTGAGGGTTGGAGCCCTAGAGGATAGGAGTCCTCAAGAAACCAGGTTGGAGCCTATGCCAGATATAGGGTTGGATCCCTTGAGGTTGGTGCCTCATAATTGACAAGGTTGGTGCCTTGGAAGATAGGGTTGGAGCCCTAGAGGATAGGAGTCCTCAAGACACCAGGTTGGAGCCTATACCAGATATAGGGTTGGAGCCCTTGAGGTTGGTGCCTCATAATTGACAAGTTTGGTGACTTGGAAGATAGGGTTGGAGCCCTATAGGATTGGAGTCCTCAAGAAACCAGGTTGGAGCATGTACCATATATAGGGTTGGAGCCCTAGAGGTTGGTGCCTCAAATTGATAAGGTTGGAGCCTTGGAAAGACCAATTTTGTGCTTAGCACAATACAGGTTGGAGCCTAGAATATTGGAGTCCTCATCTAGGGTTGGAGCCCTATATCATTATTTTACTTTACTTATTGTAAAGAATAAATTAATAAAAATATCTATTCCATCATTGTTCATTTTGTGTTCTAAATATAAGTGATCTAACTGGTAAAATTAACAATTTAAAAGAAATATTGATTCATCCCCCTCTCAGTGTTTCCAACAATTGGTTTCAAAGCCAGTACCTTCACACAAAGCCTAACAGCTTGAAGGTTGATCATTAGAACACAAATGGCAAAGCCAAGGAAGAAAGTCTCCAATCCTCCTAAAGATGTGTCTTCCTCAACCATTGAAATTGAATTAAATCAATTTGCGAAGGCTCCATTGTTCAATGGAAATTTTGATATATGGGTGGCAAGAATGAGGAATTTCTTAAAGACTCAAGGAATTAAAGTTTGGAGATCAGTGGTTACTAATGACACGATGGGTGAAGAATCCGAGTACAATACAAGAGAAATGAAGGCAATCTTGAATGGGTTACCAAATTCTGTGAAGGCCAATTTTGAAAAATGTTCGTCAGCAAAATTAATATGGGACAAACTTCATGATATTCACTCAAAATGAGCGTTGACAATGATATCTAGTCAAGAAGATGATGGAAAACAAAAAAGAAGCCCAGAATCCATCAAGGAAGCTGAAGATAAGAGAGATGACAGCAAGACTAAAGAAGACCTAGAAGATGAAGAGAACAAAGAATACTTCGAAGAAGATCTCTTGAATAAACTTATGGCTTCCATGGAGGAGATTAACAGTTTGAAAAATGAAAATGAGGAACTTAAGAAAAAAGTGCAAGATGGCAACCAAGACAAGACAAGGAAGGAAGTTGACTTTGTCAAGCTTCAAGTACAAGAAAGAGATGAGGAGCTCGCCAAACTTAAAGATCAATTTCATCAAAATAAAAGAAAGCATCATGAAGAAGTCATATCTATGACAAATAAATTGGAAGGCAAAGAAAAGGGAAGAAACTTTGTCAAGCCCCCTTGAACAAAGACTTAAGAACTTGAACAATCTTGAAGCAGAGATTGGTCAATACAAGGAAGAGGTCTCCTCTCTTAGATCTCAACTAGAAGAAGCAAGGAAACAAGCGCAAGGAGCTGAGAAGGTGATGGAAACTTTAGAATTCATAGAATGACAAGCTAATGAAGAAGAAAATGAGAGAAACACCATGATATGCCAACTAGACGAAAAGGATGAAGAAATCTTGAAACTAAAATCAAACATCAATCTTCTCAAGGCCGAAACATGTGAAGCTACAAGAATAAAAGAAGAAATGGAGAGCAGTCTAGCAAAGGAGAATGAAGAAGTCTTCATAATGAAATCAAATATCATCTCCCTTAAAATCGAAGCACATGAAGCAACAAGGATGATGGAAGAAATGAAGAAGAAACTACTTATGAAAGATGAATATTGTGAAAAGTTTAAAGGAGAAATTGTCTTTCTTGAAAAGGAAGTTGAATTGCTGAATAAAAACTTGAAAATCTCTCAAACCCTAGATGACATCCTAAGTCAGCAAAGGTCTCCCCTTGATAAATCAGGTCTTGGCTATGCAGGTGAACCCTCAAGAAAGAATGATAATGCTTCAAACAAGAAGGATGTGAGGAAGCCAGGAATAAATGATACTCCCAGTTCCAGCAAAGGAAAGAGTCAAGATGACATTAGAAGAAACCCTACTTCAAGGAGATTTATAGATGATGTCAAGAATATAAAAGGGAATAAATATCATAAAAGAATTCCAAGGCAAAAAGACTTCAGAATTAATTCAAGGAACTCTTCATCTCACAGGTACCAAAGTATATTTATTGGTTATTGCTATTCTTGTACAAACTTTGGGCACATGGAAAAAGATTGTAGGGCATATTACAAAGAAAAATATAATGGCCCCCGTCAATATTCTAGAAAAAACTTTTCAAAAAGAAGTAATGATTCCTCATTCATGAATAAGATGAAGTGCTTCAATTGCCATGACATTGGACATATGGCTCGTGATTGTAACTTGACATGGGTCCCTAAAACCATGATAACCAAGCCAGAGAAGAAAGTTATACAAGTATGGAGAAGGAAGCAAATTGGATCTGAAAGCCTCTTAAACACTCAAGCCAACAACACATGTTGTTAATTTGATGAAGACATCTTTGGCAAAAGTAATATTCCAAGTGTTTGATGATGAGACTCTGCAAAAAGGATACCATGCATACAGTTAGGGGGAGCTTGTGCTCATTCTTGCAAAGCCTATCTGTGAATGAAACCTTTGATAAGTCACACATGGACAATCTTGACAGATCATCTCTCAGGAGTAACTCCATTGAACAAAATCATGAAATTGTGAAGATGTATTCTACTTGATCACACAAGGCGAGAAATCCTTAATGATCTAGAGGAGCTTATATAGGAAGGGGGAGGCGTTTCATCACCTGAAGATATGCAAACACATCGATCATGGACCACATTGCTAGAAGAAAGAGTACCATGACAGTGGGAGCAACATGAAGCAGCATGATAGGGGGAGCACTTGGGCACCCCGTTTGCCATTGATGTCAAAGGGGGAGAAAATGTTGGAAGGGAAATAATATTGCCATCAATGACAAACGGGGAGATTGTTGGTCTAATATTGTCATTGATGTCAATAAAATGATGTCATTATTGAAGATGATGGAAACCCTAGGTCTATGCTAATTCCTTTTTTGTTTCACAAACCCAAGATCCTAAAACACATGAAACCTTAAAAGCCCTATCCTATAAAATCCCTAAACCATAAACATACATTTACACTACCATACATTACCTTAGGCTACGATACACTATCTTACATTACACACTACCATACATATTTAATAAACATAATCCTTGGCTCCAAATATGTTTTGAAACAACGTAAAGATTGTTATTAACAAGGATGAACTAACGTTGATTAATGGCCGACAAACATGGCATACATGTTCCCTATGACCATACCTGACAGACATGGCAGACATAATGCTGGGAGCATAGTATAATACATCACTCATGGGATACAACTCTTGCATGGTAGACAAGGTCTTATATGATCTATCTTTCACATGGCAGACAAGGTCTTATATGGTCCATCACATGTTAGATAGATGTAATGCATACATCACATGGTAGACAAATATTTTATAAATAATATTCTAAAGATATGTTGGCTACTAAAACATGATTGTTGGCTCTCCTTCATACATAACAAGTCGACTCATAAAAAGGAATATATATACACGTTTGTGCACCTAGTTGTGTATTAGATATCTCCGTCAATTAATAGAAGGAGAAGTAAAAATAAAATTTCACATCTTGTGAACCTAAAGAAGAAGATCAAGAAGAATACGAAGGTAATTAATTGCAGATTGTGTGTAGAGATTCTATGTATCCATCGGACCTATGATAATCTTTGTGGAACTGTCTATTGTGGAAGTTCAAACTGTTTCAGTGGAATCATATACATAACAACAACTCAGAACTCCTCTTTAAGCTTAGATCTTACCCTGTCACTTCGAGACATGTGACAGTCCCCTTGGAGGCACGTTTGTTATCCTCAGATTAATTTCCTACTCTCTGATTGTAGTTGTGGTGCCTATGTGTGTGTAAAATTATTGAATAAGGAGCTCATATCATATTTGAATCAAACCTGTGGACAGTCATTTTGTAAATGACGCAGATTTTTTAGAGGTTCAAGATTGGATCTAAAGCAGACACGTGTGGAGCCTCCATTCAAGATCGGAAAAATCATATTTTCTATATCACTCTCGGATCACTGAAGTGCCTCTTCTTGGAAAAGGAAATTTTGGAAGGGTTGTAGCATACTTCATACTTGGATCTTCTACAGAACCAATATTGAAGAAATTGAATTTTGCTAGGGTGGTGAGATACATCGAATCGCATGAACTGAGATCACCTACAGTCAAAGTAATCTACAACAATCTTCACAACAACTACACTCAGACCTATGGACAAACTTGTGTACAGTCACCTAGACATGCCTTGAATTTACTGTTCCAATCTGTGACAAGTGCAGAAACAATCTTTAGTGGGAAGGACGTGTGATCAGTCTCCTTAGAGACACAGTTTTGGTCTCAACTTAAAAATCATTCCTTGAAGCTGCTTTGAAGTAATTTTGATTCAAAACATCTTGGAAAAGACGTAAAAAAGAACCCACAGCAGTTTAGAGAAGTGGAATAGCATTCAAATTTTTTGGAGCATACACCTTGAGGTAGGCTTTGAAGACTTGAAAAAGACCTTCAAGTCACATTTGAAGTAGCATTGGTGGCAACATCAAGAATTTTGTTGAGGGTGCTCAAGTAAGTTCATCACTCTTAAAGCTTATGTTGAATATCTCTTTGGAACACATTGACAACACCTTGAAGGTGCTTTGAAACTGAGCTTGGAGATATTATTGGTGATCATGATGCATTGGTGATGTCACCATGAGGTGACCTTGGAGAAATTGTTTGGGTACCATGAAGAGCAGTGGTGACACCTTTTGAAGTGATCAAGGTTGTCATTGATGAAGTGACGTGGAGACTAAGTGAGGGGATAGATGAATATTGTCAGAGCTCGTTGAAGAATACATTGGGAGCCGTGAAGAATAACCAAACATATTTTGACGAGGTGAAGCTGATGGTTGGAACCCTAGAGGATAGGAGTCCTCAAGAGACCAGGTTGGAGCCTTTACCAAATATAGGGTTGGAGCCCTTGAGGTTGGTGCCTCAAAATTGACAAGGTTGGTGCCTTGGAAGATAGGGTTGGAGACCTAGAGGATAGGATTCCTCAAGAGACTAGGTTGGAGCATGTACCAGATATAGGGTTGGAGCCCTTGAGTTTGGTGCCTCAGAATTGACAAGGTTGGTGCCTTGGAAGATCGGGTTGGAGCCCTAGAGGATTGGAGTCCTCAAGAAAACAGGTTGGAGCCTGTACCAGAGATAGGGTTGGAGCCATAGAGGTTGGTGCCTCAAATTGACAAGGTTTGAGCCTTGGAGAGACCAAGTCGGTGCTTGGCACAAAATAGGTTGGAGCCTGGAAGATTGGAGTCCTCATCTAGGGTTGGAGCCCTATATCATTATTGTACTTTACTTATTGTAAATAAGAAATTAATAAAATTATCTAGTCCATCATTATTCATTTTGTGTTCTAAATATAATTGATCTAACTGGTAAAATTAACAATTTAAAAGAAATATTGATTCACCCCCCTCTCAGTATTTCCAACAATTGGTTTCAGAGCTAGTACCTTCACATAAAGCCTAACAGCTTGAAGGTTGATCATTAGAACACAAATGTAAAAGCCAAGGAAGAAAGTCTCCAATCCTCCTAAAGATGTGTCTTCCTCAACCATTGAAATTGAAGTAAATCAATTTGCGAAGGCTCCATTGTTCAATGGAAATTTTGATATATGGGTGGAAAGAATGAGGAATTTCTTGAAGACTCAAGGAATTGAATTTTGGAGATCAGTGGTTATTAATGACACAATGGACGAAGAATCCAAGGAGTACAATACAAGATCAATGAAGGAAATCTTGAATGGGTTACCAAATTCTGTGAAGGCCAATTTTGAAAAATGTTTGTCAGCAAAAGTCATATGCGACAAACTTCATGATCTTCACTCAAAAGGAGCATTGACAATGATATCTAGTCAAGAAGATGATGGAAAACAAGAAAGAAGCCCAGAATCCATCAAGGAAGATAAGAGAGATGACAGCAAGACTAAAGAAGAACTAGAAGATAAAGAGAACAAAGAAGACTTCGAAGAAGATATCTTGAATTAACTTATGGCTTCCATGGAAGAGATTAACAGTTTGAAAAATGAAACTGAGGAAATTAAGAAGAAAGCGCAAGATGGTAACGAAGACAAGACGAGGAAGGAAGTTGACTTTATCAAGCTTCAAGTACAAGAAAGAGATGAGGAGCTCGCCAAACTTAAAGAGGAATTTCATCAAAATAAAATAAATCATCATCAAGAAGTCATATCTATGAAAAATCAATTGGGAAGCAAAGAAAAGGGAATAAACTTTGTCAAGCCACCTTGAACAAAGACCTAAGAACTTGAACAACCTTGACACAAAGATTGGTCAATACAAGGAAGAGGTCTCCTCTCTTAGATCTCAACTAGAAGAAGCAAGGAAACAAGCGCAAGGAGATGAGAAGGTGATGGAAACTTTGGCATTATAGAAGGACAAGTTAATGAAGCAGAAAATGAGAGAAACGCCATGATATGCCAACTAGACGAAAAGGATGAAGAAATCTTGAAACTAAAATCAGACATCAATTTCTCAAGGCCGAAACATGTGAAGCTACAGGAATAAAATAATAAATGGAGAGCAGTCTAACAAAGGAGAATGAAGAAGTCTTCATAATTAAATCAAATATCATCTCCCTTAAAATCGAACCACATGAAGCAACAAGGATGATGGAAGAAATGAAGAAGAAACTACTTATGAAAGATGAATATTGTGAAGAGTTGAAAGGAGAAATTGTCTTTCTTGAAAAAGAAGTTGAATTGTTGAATAAAAACTTGAAAATCTCTCAAACCCTAGATGACATCCTAAGTCAGCAAAGGTCTCCCCTTGATAAATCAGGTCTTGGCTATGCAGGTGAACCCTCAAGCAAGAATGATAATGCTTCAAACAACAAGGATGTGAGGAAGCCAGGAAGAAATGATACTCCCAGCTCCAGTAAAGGCAAGAGACAAGATGACATTAGAAGAAACCCTACTCCAATGAGATTTAGAGATGATTTCAAGAATACAAAAGGAAATGAATATCATCAAAGAATTCCAAGGCAAAAAGACTCCAGAAGTACTTCAAGGAACTCTTCGTCTCCCATGTACCAAAGTATATTTCTTGGTTATTGCTATTCTTGTGCAAACTTTGGGCACATGGCAAAAGATTTTAGGGCATATTACAAAGACAAATATAATGGGCCCCATCAATATTCTAGAAGCAACTTTGCAAAAAGAAGTAATGATTCCTCATTCATGAATAAGATGAAGTGCTTCAATTTCCATGACATTGGAGATATGGCTCATGATTGTAACTTGACATGGGTCCCTAAAACCATGACAAACAAGTCAGAGAAGGAGAAGGAAGCAAATTGGATCCGAAATCCTCTTAAACACTCAAGCCAACAACACATGTTGTTAATTTGATGAAGACACCTTTGGCAGATGTAATATTCCAAGTGTTTGATGATGAGACTCTGCAGAAAGGAGACCATGCATACAGTTAGGGGGAGCTTGTGCTCATTCTTCCAGATCCTATCTGTGAATGAAACCTTTGATAAGTCACACATGGACAATCTTGACAGATCGTCTCTCACGAATAACTCGTTTGAACAAAATCATGAAATTGTGAAGATGTCTTCTACTTGATCACACAAGGTGAGCAATCCTTCATGAGCTAGAGGAGCTTATACAGGATGGGGGAGGTGGTTCATCACCTAAATATATGCAAACACATCGATCATGGACCACATTTCTAGAAAGAGTACCATGACAGTGGGAGCAACATGAAGCAGCATGATAGGGGGAGCACTTGGGCACCCCGTTTTCCATTGATGTCAAAGGGGCAGAAAATGTTGGAAGGGAAAGAATATTTCCATCAATGACAAAGGGGGAGATTGCTGGTCTAAGATTGTCATTGATGTCAATAAAATGATGTCATTATTGATGATGATGGAAACCCTATGTCTATGTTAATACCTTTGTTGTTGCGCAAACCCAAGATCCTAAAACACATGAAACCTTAAAAGCCCTATCCTATAAAATACTTAAACCATAAACATACATTTACACTACCATCAATTACCTTAGGCTACGATACACTATCTTACATTGCACACTGTCATACATATTTAATAAACATAATCCTTGGCTCCAAATATGTTTTGAAACAACGTAAAGATTCCTTATTAACAAGGATGAACTAACGTTGATTAATGGCTGAAAAACATGGCATACATGTTCCCTATGACCATACATGGCATACATGGCAGACATAATGCTGGCAGCATAGTATAATACATCACTCATGGGATACAACTGTTGCATGGCAGACAAGGTCTTATATGATCCATCTTTCACATGGCAGACAAGGTCTTATATGGTCCATCACATGTTAGATAGATGTAATGCATACATCACATGGCAGACAAATATTTTTTAAATAATATTCTAAATATATGTTGGCTACTAAAAAATGATTGTCGAATCTCCTTCATACATAACAATTCGACTCATAAAAAGGAATATATATACACGTTTGTGCACCTAGTTGTGTATTAGATATCTCGGTCAATTAATAGAAGGAGAAGTAAAAATAAAAATTCACATCTTGTGAACCTGAAGAAGAAGATCAAGAAGAATACAAAGGTAATTAATTGCATACTGTGTGCGAAGATTTTGTGTATCCATCGGACCTGTGATAATCTCTGTGGAACTACCTATTGCGGAATTTCAAACTGTTTTAGTGGAATTCTATACATAACAACAACTCGGAACTCTTCTTTAAGCTTAGATCTTACCCTGTCACTTCGAGACATGTTAAAATCCCCTTGGAGGCACAGTTGTTATCCTCGAATTAATTTCCTACGCTCAGATTGTAGCTATGGTGCCTGCATGTGTGGACAATTATTGAATAAGGAGCTCATATTAGATTTGAATCGAACCTGTGGACAATAATTTTGTAAATGACGCAGATTTTTTAGAGGTTCAAGCTTGGATCTAAAGCAGACACGTGTGGAGCCTCCATTCAAGCTCGGAAAAATCAGATTTTTTATATCACTCTCGGATCACTGAAGTGCCTCTTCTCGGAAAAGGGAATTTTGGAAGGGTTGTGGCATACTTCATACTCGGATCTTCTACAGAAACAATATTGAAGAAATTGAATTTTGCTAGGGTGGTGAGATACATCGAATGGCATGAACTAAGATCACCTACAGTCAAAGTAATCTAAAACAATCTTCACAACAACTACACTCAGACCTGTGGAAAAACTTGTGTACAGTCACCTAGACATGCCTTTATTTTACTGTTCCAATCTATGACAAGTGCAAAAAAAATCTTTAGTGGGAAGGACGTGTGATCAGTCTCCTTGGAGACACATTTTTGGGCTCAACTTAAAAAGCATTCCTTGAAGCTGCTTTGAAGTACTTTAGATTCAAAACATCTTGACGAAGACTTGAAAAAGAACCTACAACAGTTTATGTAGAAATTATATACATTAAGCATGCATATGTTCTATATTCCCCTGATCTCACAATATTTAACTTCTTGCAAAATACAGAATCATTCCACTATTAATATTTTGTGGAAAATTAATTGCACACACATGTAAAGCATAAATAAAAACAATTGCACATAACACAGTTGTTTAACGGGAAAGCCTAAAGTTGAAAACCATAACTATCATATATTATGTATCATGGAGATCATATGACAATCTCATACAAAGCTTAGTACATCAAGCTCTCAGTACAATACAATCGTCATACACTAATCAGGAAAAATCTGCAAATCCATGCACCGATCTTTGCCCCCTGCTAGCCTGCCTCCACTACACAATCCCTGCTAAATAATAATCATGAATGAATTCGAATTACCCTTGCCTTGACTACGCAATCCTCATTGGAAACTCCAATGTGTGTGTGATGCAATCAATGCATCACTATAGTCACAACAGATAGTCTATCTTGCCCTTTCACCTATCTCTCCACTGGGTCTCCACTGAAACTGCCATGCACTGTAGTTAACTGTTGTATTGTTCAGTTGATTAATGAGTTATTATTTGTGAATTAATTAATTAATTAATTCACTCCACTCTCACTAGTGTATCATTTAGTTAGACTAGATACAACAGCTCAATTGAGTCTAAGCGAGTTAAATTGAATACAACTCCATAAACAACATGGGCAACTCTATCGCTAACTCTTGCACAATCAGTTCCTACTTGAATCCTCGATGCATGAACTCCGGTAAACCCGGTAAACCACTCAAGATTGCCTTTGCATAATTCCCTCGGTCCACTAATGTGGCACATACGTCAACAAACAGAAGTGCTCCAAGAGAATAAGTTTTTGTTTAGAGTTTGATTATTATTAAGAGCTAATAATAATTGACATGCATCTATTTTTAGATTGACGATCTATAAATAGACTTAGTAACATATTCTAAAAATATAATTTCATCTATTTTTCCAACTTGATCAACCATCCACAAATAGCATCCTGCAACTTCTGAAATATGATCGCCATGTCTAAAAATACACATAGTCTAAAAATAGACTTGCGCCAAAAATAGCCTGCGGGCCCACTTAGTGAAGGCGACTCTTTTCACTAAGCTCATCATCTTGTTGAATCTCAACACTCCCTCTCAACAAGATGGGGATTATCCTTCACCCCGATCCTGCCTCTATGGTATTGGTGCTATCGGCAGCACCTTCGTCGAATATACGCATCCTTATCCTCACAGTAAAGATATCTTGGAAACAACATGATCCTTTGTTGCACACAATCTCTGATATGATGATACCGGATATCAATATGTTTAGACCTATCATGAAACACAGGATTAACTGAGAGTTCAATGCAACTCTGATTATCACAATGTATCACTGTGGGATCTAAATGTGAACCGAACAAACCGACCAGGATCCTCCTCATCTAGATAGACTCACATGCAGCTTGACTTGCTGTCATGTATTCTACTTATGCTGAACTGAGTGCCACGGATCTTTGTTTCTTGCTGTACCAAGAAACTGTCGTAGATCCGATACTGAAAATCCCTCCTGATGTGCTCTTTCTGTCTGTTGGGCTTCCTGCCCAATCTGCATCCATGAAGCCATGCAACTTCACCTCATCCGTTTGTCTGTACCATAAACCATACTCAGATGTTCCCCTGAGATATCTAAAAACATGCTTGCCTACCTTCCAAAAGAGCTTGATAGGATTAACCATCGCTTGTGAAAGCTGGTTCACCGCATAGCATATGTCCGGTCTTGTATTGACTAAATACATGAGCAAACCCACCAACTGTCGATAAACAGTGGCATCCACTACCTTAGCCGATGTAGCGTCCTCTTTCTTCCAATTTCCTAGAAGAGGAGTGTTGATAGGCTTGCAGCCTTGCACGTGAAACTTCTCCGGTATCTCAGAGCATACTTGCCTTGAGACACAAATAGTTCTACCTTCCCTATTTGCCATATTTCCAATCAAAGGAAATAATGAAGGAGGCCCAAATCCTTCATCTCAAACTCCTTTGCAAGATCTGCCTTGCATGAGTGTATCAACTGCTCATCACCTGTTAGTATTAAATCATCAACATAAAGTAAAATGATTAAAAGCTTACCCTCCACCACAATATGGTATAGGTTTGCATCCGCCTCACTCTTGGTGAAGCCAAAGTCCGGTGAAATAGGCACATCGATGCGAGTGTGCCAAGCATGAGGTGCTTGTTTCAACCCATATGGCGCTCTTTTGAGCACACACATGTGACTCATTTGCTTGAAGATCTCAAATCCTTTAGGCTGCTCACTGTAAACCTCTTCCTCAATGATCCCATTAAGGAACACAGTATTTACATCCATCTGATGAATGTGCCAACCCATCTATGCTGAGAGAGCAAGGATGGTCCGTATGGAAGAATATCGTGCGACAGGTGCAAAAGTTTCTTCATAGTCAATCCCCTCGATTTGTGAGAAGCCTAGGGCAACAAATCTTTCCTTATACTTCTCGATGCTCCCATCAGTAGCTTGCTTTAACTTATATATCAATCTTAATCCTACAACTGATTTTCCCACCGGCCTTGGAACAATATCCCAAGCACTTTTCTGACAATGGAGTCATACTCCTCCACCATGGCATCTACCCATGTGGGCTCCTGCACTGCTTCTTCAAAAGAAGATGGCTTTGTCACGATACACTTGCTCATAAGAGCCATGTATCCAGTAAATTGGTCAGGTGACTGTCTTTGTCTGCACTGTGACGTAGCGACTCCTACATTATGTGCCGCATCAAGCTTCAGTCTCTCAGCTTCTGTGGTATGCTTTCTTCCTTGTCTGATGTTTGGTTTTGCATGAGTGGACTCCTCCACTCCATGAATCTCCTCCTGTGGCTGATCCACATCTAGAGGCTCATCTTTGGGAACAAGAAGTTCCTCCTCTGCATGCAAGTGTAGCTCCCTCTCAAGCGACAACTTCATGGCTTTCACCTCATTGAATTTCATATCCCATCGCACCACAGTCATCCGACTGTCTGGAAAATATACACGATAATTATGGGGTGTTTATGTGTACCCCACAAATATCTGAACTTCTGCAGTCGACTCCAGCTTCTTCCTGGTGTCCTTTGTCACATGAATGTAAACAGATGAGCCAAAAATCTTCAAATGAGAAATATCAGGCCTCTTACCCGTAAAATCTTCTTCAGGTGTACTCATGCTAAGTAATCTATGAGGACAATGGTTTTGCACATAAACCGCAGTATTGCATGCTTCCACCCACAAGTGCATCGATAGGCCTTGGTCATGCAGCATCGCTCGTGTAGCACCCACGATAGTTCTGTTCTTCCTCTCAGCAACCCCATTACGCTATGGGTTATGAGGTGTTATGAGTTCTCTTCGAATTCCTTCTTTGCTACGATATCTTTGGATGCATAGAGATGTATTCACCACCATTATCGCTCCGTAGAGCTTTCACTTTCTTCCTCGACTCCTTCTCCACCAATGCCTTGAACTCACAGAACTTTGAGAACATTTCACTCTTCTTCTGCATGAAGAAGATCCAGCATCTACGAGAATATTCATCAACAAATATAACATAATACCTGTGTTTTGCTGTTGAAGCAACCGAGAAAGGTCCACACACGTCTGTATGAATTTTCTCTAGGATCACTGAAGCACGGTTCTCCTTCTCATGAAAGGTGGTCTTCACAAACTTACCCATAGTACATCCCTTGCACTGATCTGATTGCGCAAGAGTACCCTTGGGAAGTCCAGTAGAAATTTGCTGCAAAATCTTCAAAGCGCCATGGTGAAGATGGCCCAATCTCATGTGCCATAATTCACCCTCATCCCAGCTCACCACTTCTTCTGCTTTGCCCACCACTGCAGCGCAGCCATCTACCTCTAGCTTGTAGAGATTCTTAATTCGAACCCTTATCTTCTTGGTTTGACCCGTTGTTTTATGTCAAAGGAAGGCTTTTCCCTCACTGAAAACAACATCATAACCCTTGTCTTCCAGCATTGCGACTGAGACCAGGTTCTTCTTCAAACTCGAAACATGCATAACATTCTTCAACAAGAATGGATTACCGGACTCCCTCTCAAAGGTAATGGTCCCAATGCCAGTCGCATTGTACTGACCATCATCGCCCATCTCTATATGCATCTGGAGGTCCTTCTCCTCCAAGTCACTAAACAACTCTTTATCTCCCGTCATATGGAAAGACGCACCACTATCAAGATACCACACCGATCCCATACATCTTGAAACCAAGCATGCGATCAAAGAGAAATCAAGTTCAAATTGCGAGGCTAAGGCCTCTCCGAAATTTCTTCGCTCAACAAACTTCTTGGTCTTCTTCTTACGTGGGCGATTAGTGGCGAAATGTCCATGTTCGTGACAGTGAAACCACTTCACTTTGGACAAATCTTGCTTCTTTCCTTTAGCATCGGATTTTGAAGGATGTTTCTTCCCCTTCCCTTTCCTTGCTTTGGCAGCCAAAGCGCAATTTCTTCATCTTCATTCTTCAATGAAGATCCATCCTTGGTACCCTGCCTTATCTCCTCCTGCACAAGATCCGACCAAAGTCGCTCCCATCCCGGCAGTTTCTCCCGTCCATTGACAGAGTCTTCGTAGCTATGCCAACTCTTCGGAAGCCCAAGGAGAGCCAAGCTCACCAAGTCTTCATCATCAAAAATAACCCCCACACTTCCCAGTTCATCCTTGCAGTGGACAAACTTCGTGAGGTATTTGGGAATACTGTCGCCCTTCTCCATTTTTATTTTTCTGAGCTTGTCTTTAAGCACCAACTTCCTCTGGTTGCTTCTTCTTTGGAAAAAATCTGTCAAATCCTTCCACATTAAGAATGGAGTGGCTTTCCCATGAAGGCTGTACACAATATGGTTCTTCACACCTTCCAACAGAATTATTCTCGTCTTTTATATCTTCTTTTGGCATGCATCAAGTAATGCAGCATCGCTAGATCTCAGCTTAGGAACATCGCTATCGATGAACTCCTTCAGTCCATTATCCTCCAGCACTACCTCCATCCTATCCTTCCATGCTATGTAATTCGAGCTCCCATCAAGGGCATACTCCAATCGCAACCCATTGAAAGCCATTTCAATGTATACTCAACTTCTGCACCAAGAATCTTCTGTAGCAAATTCGAATTTTCCACCAACACAAACTCATGAATACTTCACAATTGAAATCTTCAAGAATTAACAATGCTCTGATACCATGTAGAAACTATATACATTAAGCATGCATATGTCCTAGATTCCCCTGAGCTCACAATATTTAACTTCTTGCAAAATACAGAATCATTCCACTATTAATATTTTGCAGAAAATTAATTGCACACACATGTAAAGCATAAATAAAAACAATCGTACATAACACAATTGTTTAACGGGAAAGCCTAAAGCTGAAAACCCAAACTATCATATATTATGTATCATGGATATCATATGATAATCTCATACAAAGCTTAGTACATCAAGCTCTCAGTACAATACAATCATCATACACTAATCAGGAAAAATATGCAAATCCATGCACCGATCTTTGCCGCCTGCTAACCTGCCTCCACTGCTCAATCCCTGCTGAAGAATAATCATGAATGAAATCGAATTTCCCTTGCCTTGACTGCACAATCCTCATTGGAAAATCCAATGTGTGTGTGATGCAATCAATGCATCACTATAGTCACAACAGATAGTCCATCTTGCCCTTTCACCTATCTCTCCACTGGGTCTCCACTGGAACTGCCATGCACTGTAGTTAACTATTGTATTGTTCATTTGATTAATGAGTTTTTTTTTTTCTAAGTAAAATTGATCTATTAACAAAGGGATAAGGTTACACCGTGACTGCAGTCAAAATCTACTGCCTTGGAGGCAGAATTTCCATGAAAAAATAGATATGGAGACTGCCCATTAACAGGGAAACCAGTCTGAAAAGATTGCCATAACCCATGCAGGGGAGAAAGTTGTGATCTTCCTGAGTTTGCTTGGAACCAAAAATGTACAAAAAGAAGCCAAAAAAACCCCATAACCGTCTATACTGGAATAAACCCAATAGTTTGGGCCGCGGGGAAAGAAAAAAACCTTACAGTAAGCCAACTAGTCTTCTGGAGGTTCCTCAACGATCCAACACCAACCTGAGGCGAGCATATCTCTGGCAAGAGCCTCTTCGGAAGCAGAGGGACCAGGATCAGCTAGGACCATATCCTCATCAAGGACACTGCTAGCAGGAACCACCGAAGTCTGCATCGACGCACTGCCACCGCCCATCTGGATATTCGTGTTCTGGGAAAATTCCGCCCCAAGACCTGCAGAAGGCAAACTCGACTCCCCCAGCTGGCCTTCCTCATGAAAGACCACCATAAAGAGAGAAATAATCCTAGGGCGAGTCAGGGAGCTGTTGAAAATGAAGCGCGCAGAGCCAGTAGTGGGAGACGAGGTGACAGGAGGTCAAGGAGCAGGGGAGCTCCAACAATGGCAATTGTCAGGGAGACGCCCTCTCCCACTGCGAGTTCGAGGGTAATGGCCTGTACCCATGCCACTGGCGTGAGAAAGCGTAACCGAAGAGGGGCTAGATTGCTCACTTGAGGGACGACCCCTGGTGCCGCCTCTACGGCTCCGCATTCTGTGGCGCAGCCGAGGCATTGGGGGGATCAAATGAGACCAATCAGCAACTATAGTCGGGGAATAACACTTCGTTTAGAGACCTGTGACCCGATTAAATATCCAAGGGTTCTACGGAGGCTGAGCCACTATCGGACCAAAGCGCAGCTCCAACAGAAAATCCCCCTCCCCGCACTGATAAAAACGAAAAGTAAAACCAACACAAAACAGAGTGAGAGCAAATACCAGGTAACAACTGACACGGCGCATTTGAAACAAACCCACTGAGGGCTTATCGCCATCCCGCCCTTTAACCTTCTCTCTCACGCAATGTAAATCACCCATCATAACTGAAGCATTGATGTGAGCCGAGCAGGAGCATGCGAGGGCAGGAGCCAGCGCGGTGGGCATGAAGTGAAGTCTGGAATCCTCTGCAGCCATGGCTTTGATATCTGCGAAGTGTAAATGCAACAATCCGTCGCACAGAGGTCGATTAAACGCCATGTCCTGGATGGGCAGGTGTCGGCTTACCTCGCCGCACCTCTATCCCATCGTGTTAATCATCTGTTTGTACACCCGCATCCGAGATTGATTAATGAGTTATTATTTGTGAATTAATTAACTAATTAATTCACTCCACTCTCACTAGTGTATCATTCAATTAGCCTAGATACAACTAGCTCAACTGAGTCTAACTGAGTTAAACTGAATACAACTCCATAATCTACTCTTCCAACTCTGTCATAACTCTGCCACTTGATTTATAACTGAATCCTCCATGCATGAAATCCAGTAAACCCTTGGGAATTGCGTAATTCCCTCAGTCCATTGATGTGCCACATCTGTGCACTGAAACAAAGTGCTCCAAGAGAATAAGTTGCTTTTTAGATTCTGATTATTATTAAGAGCTATTAATAATCAACATGCATCTATTTTTAGATTAACGATCTATAAATATACTTCGCCCAGTATTCTAAAAATAGAATTTCATCTATTTTTCCAACTTGATCAACCATTCACAAATAGCATCCTGCAACTTCTGAAATATGATCACCATGTCTAAAAATAGACTTGCACCGAAAATAGCCTGCGGGCCCACTTAGTGAAGGCGACTATTTTCACTAAGCTCATCATCTTGTTGAATCTCAACAGTTTAGAGAAGTGGAATAGAAATCAAATTTTTTGGAGCATACAACCTTGAGGCAGGCTTTGAAGACTTGAAAAATACCTTGAAGTCACATTTGAAGCAGCATTGGTGGAAACATCAAGAATGTTGTTGAGGGTGCTCAAGTAAGTTCATCACTCTTAAAGCTAACATTGAATATCTCTTTGGAACACATTGACAACACCTTGAAGATGCTTTGAAACTGAGCTTGGAGATATTATTGGTGATCATGATGCATCGGTGATGTCAGCATGAGGTGACCTTGGAGAAATTGTTTGGGTACCATGAAGAGCAGTGGTGACACCTTTTGAAGTGATCAAGGTTGTCATTGATGAAGTGACGTGGAGACTAAGTGAGGGAATAGATGAATATTTTCAGAGCTCGTTGAAGAAGAAATTGGGAGTCGTGAAGAATAACCAAACATATTTTGACAAAGTGAAGCTGAGGGTTGGAGCCCTAGAGGATAGGAGTCCTCAAGAGACCAGGTTGGAGCCTGTACCGGATATGGGGTTGGAGCCCTTGAGGTTGGTGCCTCATAATTGACAAGGTTGGTGCCTTGGAAGATAGGGTTGGAGCCCTAGAGGATAGGAGTCCTCAAGAGACCGGGTTGGAGCCTGTACCAGATATAGGGTTGGAGCCCTTGAGGTTGGTGCCTCATAATTGACAAGGTTGGTGCCTTGGAAGATAGGGTTGGAGCCCTAGAGGATTGGAGTCCTCAAGAAACCAAGTTGGAGCCTATACCAAAGATAGGGTTGGAGCCCTAGAGGTTGGTGCCTCAAATTGACAAGATTGGAGCCTTGGAAAGACCAAGTCAGTGCTTGGTACAATAGAGGTTGGAGCCTGGAAGATTGGAGTCCTCATCTAGGGTTGGAGCCCTATATCATTATTGTACTTTACTTATTGTAAAGAAGAAATTAATAAAAGTATCTATTCCATCATTGTTCATTTTGTGTTCTAAATATAAGTGATCTAACTGGTAAAATTAACAATTGAAAATAAATATTGATTGACCCCCCTCTCAGTATTTCCAACAATATCCAACATAGATACTCATTTTAATGAAATTATTAGAAATATGCTTATAAAAAGGTTGAATTGTCACATATGCAAGAAATAGTTAAAAATGATATGGAAAATATGATGGATGGAAAGTTACAACAAATGAAACATAAGATTATAGAATCCCTAAACTAGAGGCTTCTAAAATTTGATAATGTGATTGAAGGGACTCATGAAAATAAAGGTAGTATTCAATTTGAACAACTTTCCAATAACAAGAATTTTAAAAAGGGATTTAACTCCAATAATGAAGTTACTAATGGATAGTTTCAAAAGGGACTGAACCTTCCCAAGGTTGAATTAAAGAAGTCAAACAAAACAAAATTATCTACCTATGTGAACCAAATAAAGCAATATTTTGAACTACATAATACTATGGATAATAAACATATGATTCGCATAGAAACTTTAAATTTGAAATAAAACCTATCACTGGTATCAATGGGTAGTTAAAATGAAGCCATGTTCTTATTATACTTGAATATTGTTTACACGAACTTACAAGCATAAAATCATAAAGTATAATATCAAGTCTTACTTCAATCAATTGACAAGAACCAAACATTTGGATGATATTGAAGATTATAATTCAGAATTTCAGGTATTCGCAATAAAGGTGGATAACGTAATTGATGAAAAATTGTTGGAATCTTACATGGGTGGATAAAAATAAGACACTAAACATGATATTTTCCTAAAACATCCTAAAAATTTTATGGAATCTATGCAAATTTCTCATCACAATCAAGCCAAGAATAAGGCTACACAAAACAAGATGCAGAGATCATTTTGGAGTTCATAAGACAACCTTAGCTCAACTTTATCAAATACCACAAAAGGAAAATTATGGAGGAATGAAAAGAAATAGAACTATATTTTTTTTGTAACAACAAATTGTCAAAATAGCATAAATGTAAAAAAACAAAATTTTTCACCTTGTAAAATAATGGCAAAGAGGAAATGGAAAAAATTACACAAAGAAATGAGGAAAAACATTTCAATTTACATTAAGAAGCAAAGGCTCATAGTGCTTATTAACTCTAATAGTACCTATAACTTCATTGATATAAAACATAGAGAAATGTCTCAATTGTTTTGTTTATCTAGTGACAAATTTTCAAGCTCTAGTTGCCAATGGAGGGAGTATTGATTGTATGGAAAAATGCCACAACATTAAAATGGGTATGGGGGAATGTAATTTGGAAATCATAATGTACTCCATTCCCATTAGAGGAGTTGAAGTTTTTATAGGGATTTAATGGGTGAGAACATTATGTACAATTTGTAAAAAAATATAACTAATTATTCAAGAGATTTGAATTAGAAGGAATTCAATATGAACTCAAAGGATTAAAATATGTACCTTCTCAATTCATCGACTCTCATAGAATGGATAGGCTCCTAAAAGAGGGTATAAAGTAACTTGTGGTTAAATTGTATTAAGCAAAACGATGAAAATATTCCTGAGGAAATTCCTAAAGGTCTACCTCCATCTAGAGTTTATGAAAATAAAATCAAACTAATACCTAGAAGTAATCCTCCTAATAAAATTCCGTATAATATATACTCATGAGAAAAAGGGGGAGAGTGAGAAAATGGTACAATACATGCTATTTTAAGGTATTATTCAACGTAGTAATATTTCATTTTCATTTCCAATAGTGATGGTGAGAAACAAAGACAACTCTTAGAGGATGTGTCTTGATTATAGATATTTAAACATAATCACCATTAAGGATAAATTCCATATCCCAAATATTTATGAGCTATTATATGAGCTTCATGGAGTGGATTACTTTACAAATCTTGATCTTAAATCAAGATACCATTTGATCACATTAAGAAAAGAAAACATTCACAAAACAGATTTTAGAACATGACTTATTGCTCATGCCTTTTATACCGATTAATGCTCCTTCTACTTTTCAAATCCTTATGAACAAAAATTTTGACCCCTTCATAGAAAATTGTGTTGGTTTTATGTGATGATATATATATAGAAAATCATGGTAATACCACATTAAACAAGTGGATAAAGTTGTACAAATTCTTGAGAATAGTTATTTGTATGTAAAATTATCCAAATGTGCTTTTGGGAAAAAATAAGTAGAGTATTTTGTTAAGAAATACGAGAGTAGACACTTGTTACACTCAAAATGGGTTGAGCACTATAGATATTAATCAATGTAAAAGTATACATATAAATACACAAGGATTTGTCTCAAGATAGGTAAATTATCTTGGACACATAATCTATCGGTTGAGGGAATATCTCAACCACACACCAATCTAGGAACCATATAGTTGGATAGAATCTCTCAAATCCAACTAGATGTAACCCACTCCCAAATAATAGGAACATATTTTTTAAATAGAGACTAAATATACCTAATATCAATCAATAATTTCAACAAAAAAATATGGTCATAAGCATAAGACAATTAGGCATTACATACTCAACACTCCTCATTAATGACTAATTATCTTAATATTTGTCCATTGAAGTCTTCAACATCTCCCTCTTTACAACAAATGCATCATTATGACTTAAACAACCTCCTCTCCGACCAAGTCAATGTCTGGTCCATCCTATTTCCATCAACCCGTACCTAAATCATGCAGACATCACCGAATGGTAGACGTCCATATAATGGAACAACCATCCACTAGAATGCAAGGGTGCCTAATTATTGCAACTATTGGTCTAGTAGAATGTCACTTCATGTACATGGTTCAATCAACTTCTTAATGATCTCCCTTGAATGTAAAAATTCACCTCCCAAAGTATACAACCAATATGTTCCACTCCAAGTGTTAAAGAACTATATAACAGCCTACAACCAAAAATATGGCTCACTCATAGAGCATTCATACAACACATGTCCCACTCCTCCGAGTGTTAAATAACTCCCTAATAAATCATTACTACACTATATGATACAATTATCAAAGTAATCGGTGACACATAAATAAGCAATATGAATGAATCTCTATGTCTTATAGAAATATGATTTACAGTTATAAAGATATAGGTACATACAACACATTCCATTCCATGGAAATACCAAGTACAATCTCAACTTTTTAAGGACCAATTAATTGAATCAAAATATGGCATATAGACTTACTATGAATATAATGTCTAACTCACATTACAATATGGTCTTTGAGTTAGTTATTATTTCAAAAAACTCACAAGATTTTACCTTGTTTGTAAACTATCATTTGATCTCTATTTCTGCCATAACCATATTATTGTAATGCTTCCATAGGAATTATCATATGCTTATCTTGTACCAATCTCTTTGTTGCATCCAAAACAATCATCCTTCATGTTGCAAATTCATCATTCCACTATAAAAAATCAACCTACAATCAACACTTGGTTTCTCATGTGAGAACTATGCAACTTGCTTTCATCTCATAACCAATAAAGTGTTCATGCTCAAGACTCCCATCACTTGAATAATTCTTGTTTTTTACTACCTGGAAACTGATCATATTGTTGCTACCTTAGATCAACTAGGAACATGTTGTACTCTAAGGCCTAACATCAATCCAACCATAAATATTGAGTAATTGGCCATCCTATGGACCTACTTCCATCTATTGTGATACATGAGTGTTATCTGTTATACTCTCTTGTTATATAGGAAAATATTCTAGATACAAGATGTATCTATCTTAATGTTACACTCTTTACACTTATCAATGTGGACTTATAGGGCACCATTTAGCAAATAGTTCATATAGAAAAACACGTAGCTAGAATGCCCTTCTAGCTACAACATTTCTTATTGTGCAGACTAAGAAATGATTCTACATCACAAGCATCGAAAAATCATAATATATTGATAAGAGACAAAGAAATAGTATTCCTTCTCATGAATCATGCACATGCTTGGCATCTTCATCTCTATCTTAGACTTTTGGAGCATATTTGTTTCAGTGGTTGTCTTAGATCTCCATGTTTTAGCTATTATTTGTTAGAGTAGCAAATTCTAACAAAATAACTTTAACCTACTATTGAGGTCACCAATATTAATATGTTCATTAATTTTACTTCACTAATTTCACCAAAGAAACTAATCATCATCCCAAATTTAACCATTCTTTCAACCAGGTTTATACTTAAACACACAAATTTATAGCACAAAATCCATGCCTCATTAGGAGTGTACAATCAAAAATCAATTGATGATCACAATGCCAACAATCTCTATTCTCAACCTTCATGGATTCTACTTTTGGATATGACAAGGTCAAAATCAGCCTAGTGTTTACTTCCATAGTACTACTAGTAGTAACCATTAAACTTGGCCATCATATCCTTGTTCGTTTCTTGTGCCATCTTTGGGTCCATGCTCACCTTTGTACCAACCTCCACGAGGGAGAAAATCTAGTGAGAAGAGTGAGTCAATGGAGGGAATGCCACCCCTAGAGGATAATATTCAAACATTTGTGTCATCCTTGGTGGGCCCTATACTGAGAAAATATCAAATGTATTCTTCTTTTAGAGATTAACTCTACCTAATAATGACCAATAAACTCAACAATCAAATATTATCACACACATAAGATAAGTAGGAGTTACATACTCCAACATATTTAGGTCATGTTTTTCAAAGGAAAATGTTAAAGTGGACACTCAAAATATCCATTATATTACAAATGGCTTATTCCTATGAACATCAATAATCTTAAAGGACTTTTGGGAGTTATAGGATATTATCAAAATTCTTGTTAAGAATTATGCACGCATTATAGGCCCAGTCATATCTCTTGAATAAAAAATCATTTCTATGGGATGATGAGGCTACTTTGGCATTCACTCTCTTAATGGATGCCATGTATTGCACACCAATATCGGAAACACTTGATTTGGTAAAAAAATCATAGTAGAATGTGATTAATTGATACAAGGAATTGGAGCAATATTGACACAAGAAATGAGACCAATGGCTTTTGAAAGCGGACAATTCAAGAGAAAAATATTTGGTGAAATAAACATGTGAAAAAAATGGAAGCATTCATGGTTTATAAAAAAAAATTAAGATGGATGATTTTAAGCCATGTTGTAGCCCTCTTAAGTTGAGTGTTAAGTTGACTAATATTTTCATTCCCCCAAATTTGATGCAATTCTTTATCGATAGTAAGTTAGTAGTCTTATATATACAACTCACATTTTACATGACATATCTTTGTCGTTATTTTTTTTTCTTGATTTATACATGACCCACTGGAAAGATAGAAAGAGAATTGTCCATTATCTCAAAGGTACCTCTCACCTTGGTATCAAGTATTGTAAGTGTAGACTCATTAGTTAGCTTCACTAGCTCTGACTAGGTAGGTGACAACAATGATCACAATTCTACCTCTAGATATGTGCTTCACTCCAATTCTTGACCATTGGTCTACTCATACAAGAAACAAAAGTTAATATCTTTCTCAAATATGTAATCTAAGTATCATGGAATGGTTAATGCAGGTACAAAGGAAATCTATATCTGACAACTCTTAGGAGAAATTGGGTTCCCTGTTACAATCTTGACTACTATTTCTTATGATAATCAAAGTCAAATTCAATTTTTTGTCATGTTTCACACAATAATATGAAGCATTTTGAACTTCATGCTCGCTACTAACCACATTTGGTTGAAGAGAAGGTTGTTTCTCATGTCTATTAATGAATTGGTTATCAATTTTTTGTTATCTCTTGTTTATTAATTAATTGATTAACAAATTGTTGATATCTCTTTTCTATTAATGAATTCACTATCAAATTGTTGATATCTTCACCAAATCACTATCAGAAGCTTAGTTTCTTAAGCTTAGAGATATGATTGGAATTAAAGAAGCTACAAATATGGGATGGGTGTCTTGTAGATGGAATTTCACCTCCTGAATCTCCAGGAAATAATACTAATGGGGGGTGTTGGAACTTGTATCAAAACCTCAACTTATGTTGGTTATTCACACCTCTACTAGAGAAATTCAATTGAGTTGACTAGCAAAGTATTCAACGAGACATCAACTAGAAAGTTGATGGGTCAACTCATGTAGTAATAGACTAAGCAGTCTACTAGATTGCTGACTGGTCAACTTGTGGAAAAATAAACTAAGTAATCAACAATGTGTTTGACTAAATGGTAGGGTTGACTAGGATAGTCGACTAGCCAATGAAAATATGTAGATTTTTCCATATTCGATTACAACCATGGATTGTTGCATATTAATCAAATATTCTCTAATTCAAGGAAGGTGGTTAGATATGATGAAGTATAAATAGAGACCTTATGGTTTGATTAGATATAACTCATTATGAATTACTTTATCATGCATTGTGATGTTTTTATCATAATGCTTTATGCTTAAATGTTGTAAAGTTGTCTTTAGACACCACCCATCATCTTGGAAAATGTTTTTCCTTACTTTCATGTTTTTACAAATTCTATCGTTCTCTGGATTATGTTCCCTTCCCTGACAATTTTTTACCCACTTTTGGATTCCCATGATAAAATCCATTGAAATATTTGTCTGGAACTAAGTTTGGATTAGTAAATTTTGCAATGCCCCTAATATCTCCATTGTATCTCTTGTTTTTTAGAAAGGACCATAGGATGCTACGAAATCCTAGATATTTGTTTTCAAGTCTTCCTGGAAGAACAAACGCTTAGTTATTTAATAGGTTTTATGAAAACTATAGTGACCTTTTATAGGTGATAAATGTAGCTCCTCTAAAACTCATTGTTTTAGGGTTGAATCTTGTGCCAAAGCAATGCACACTTTATACCATAATGTATGTTGTTGCCTTCTATAACCTTTAAGTGGGTTAAGATCCATCTGAATTTGTTGCATGAGCTACCTTAAAGTATTAGCTTCTATCCATTTCATGTGATATTCTTTGAGCCATCTTAGAGTTAGTAATTATTTTTCCAAATTGCTGTCACACAATTTCTTATTGGTGAATGCTAAGGGGCATCCTCCTTGGATCAATACTTCTCCTAGACCTCTACATGGTGCATCACATTCCAAGACAAAAGTCTTATTGAAATCAAGAACTATTAACACCGTAATAGTGCATATCATATCCTTTAAATTGGTGAATGTATGTATTCTTCCTCACTCAAACAAAAAAACATTTTCTTTTAAGAAGTGAAATTAGGGGGCTAAAATTTTCCATATTTCATAACGTTTCTATAGTATCATGTAATTACTTGGAATCCCCTTAAGCTCTTTAGTGTTTTTGGGATGGGGCCAATCTTTCATAGTGAAGCGAACAAAGTTCCTTCTCAAGCTTAAATACTCCAGAACACTTGGAATACAAATATATCCATGAGGATACAAATATTATATTATAAAAGATATGAGATATATTATTGAATGTTACAAGTGAGGCTTGCTTATATACCTACACAGGTGCCACTTCATGAAAGGTCATGTCTTATCAGACAGATAAGACATGACCTTTCAACCTAATTACTAATTAACTAATTAATCACTATTTACATTATTTTATTCATTACATTGCCTTACCCTCAAAAATCTTTGTCCTCAAAGCTTATCGATGAAAGGCCTCAATTTATTTTCTTGCTATGAACATCTTCTCATCTCGGGGCAGTTATCCTTGTCCATACAAGTTGATATGATCCTCTAAGTGAAAAACAAAATTGTCACACTGAGAATGGATCGGACCATCCTAAATCAATCTTCTGTGGAATCTTACGATGACTGGAAACTTGTGATGATTCGTTAGTATTCTTCAAAATATCAGCCTGTTTCTGTTCTGAATACATAGCTTGGTTGAGTTGTCTGCTCCCATGATTTGGATGTCGATAGGGAATTGTTTTGGTTTGAACTATTTGATTTTCGCCTGGCGAGGATGTTATGGAGATGGTTACAGAATATTCACGTAGAATGTTCCTCGTTCGTCCGACATCTAAGTTTTTTTCTTCTGCAACTTTCTTGTCATCTTCGTCAGTTGAGACATTTACTAGATCAACGATTGATTTTTCTTCAACTTGAACTTCTATATTTGAAGATTTCGATGCTTCATTTTCGACAAGTTGTTGCACCTTGTTTTCCAACGACTTCTTGTCTTTCTTCATCTTCTTAATTTGCGTTAGTAATTTATCGTTGTGGTCCTTAAGGTGAGCAACTTATTCATTCTTATTAGTTGTTATTTCGTCAGCTTCTCTTTTCAAATATTGTATTGCTTTTTTACTTTCTGGAAGAACTACTCTTGTGATATCTAATATGTCTTTCGGTGTTAGTGAATTCGGCTTCACTGTGACATCTTGTAACGTTATGTTTTTATTTTTGTAAGAAAATGTCAAAAACTTCTTTTCCGTATTAAGGATGAATGACCCTAGTGATTCCATCCAGAGTGAACCCATAACTATATCACTATTATTGGAAAATAAGGTTTTAACAGTGAATTGCGAAACAAGGGAATACTCCCCAATACTTAGGTGTAAATTCTCTATGTTGTATTGTTTGTCATTTGCGTTAAATTAATTTGCTTCAGTTATATTTGATTCAAGGATCACTAATTGGTTAGCACATTCGGTACTAACATAATTATTCTTTCGAGTAAAATTGATAGATATGAGAACCTCTTTTCCCGCAAGTGACCCTTTGATTTCAACTAGCGCATTGACACACATACTATAATTTTTTGGAAATCTTCCCTCTTTTAGTTATGTTTTGGATGCCATTTTGTCAGATAACTTCGAGGTTTTTAAGGGTGACCCTTCCTAATATTTATAATAAAATATTATTGTTTCCCTTTAATAAACCCTCAAGCTTAATTAATCTTTCCAATATCCTTTACTATTATTCCTTCAATCTTTGGTAATGAATCCTTCACTAATATTCTCCTTTAAAAGAGGCTCAAATTCTTTTATATATGTATATATTCTCTTTTTAAATAAAATCTTTAGAATATAAGGATTCATCTCCTTTTCCACTTTTCCAATACTTAAACCTTTAATAACCTCTTTTTCCTTTTATATACCTTCGAGCTTTAAAAATGATTCCTTAACATTTTAAGAAATCCTCAATAATATTTTTCCTTCCAATTTTTTTGAAAATTACTTCCTTGATTTCTTTTTATGAAATATTCTATAATTACTAAGAAGATGTTTGACTTTCATAATATATATATATATATATATATATATATATATATATATATATATATATATATATATATTAACAATTGATTTTTTTTAACTCTTTTTTTGTTGAAAGATTACAACCCTAGTGAAACGTGGCTATTCACATATATTCAACTATAGAATATATGTCCACTTATGTGTATTTGACTCGGTTAATGTTCTCCACGTAAAAGTAAACTTACCATTAACACAGAGATTTTTCATTGCTTTTGTTCTTATTGTACCTTGCAAATACCATGGGCAATTACCATGGGCTTGTAAACCACTTAAAGAATAATCAAAATAACCTTATCTACTCTTCCTTCTTTCTTTTTCCTTTTTATTTTTAAATAGTCTTGGTATGTATGTATATGTACTACTTTATATATATCTCTTTTTTTCTTTTTTCTTTTTTTTTACTTATATATATATATATATATATATATATATATATATATATTTGACTATATATATAATTTCTTTTTCTTCTTTTTTTTCAAAAATTTCCCTTTTTTTTTTCTTCAAATTTTTAATTTTGGCCAAAGGCCTACTTGTGAAATTTCTTCAAAATTTTAATTTTGGCCAAAGGCCTACTGGTGAAATTTCTTCAAATTTTAAATTTTGGCCAAAGGCATACTAGTGAAAATGGAGAAACTCCAAGACTGGTAGCGAAACACTTCGATGACAACAATGTTGATGAATTTTTTATGGCCAAAGGCCTAGACCGAGGAGCGTAGCTCTGTGCAGTGATGAGCGGCCAGAAGATCGAACTGCTATGATACCAAATGAAGCGAACAAAGTTCCTTCTTAAGTTAAATACTCCAGACCACTTGGAATACAAAGATATCCATGAGGATACAAATATTATATTATAAAAGATATGATATTGAGATAGATGATTGAATGTTACAAATGAGTCCTACTTATATACCTATGCAGGTGCCTCTTCGCGAAAGGTCATTTCTTATCAGACATGGCCTTTCAACCTAATTACTAATTAACTAATTAATCACTATTTACATTATTTTATTCATTACACATAGTCATCACTTTCTTGGGATCAACTCATAATCCCTCTTGACTTACAATGTGACCTATATATACAACCTCAAGAGAACCAAAAGAAAATTTAGAGTGTTTCACAATAATTAGTTCTCTCTAAAAAGTTGTAAGGACTTATATTCTCATGATTTACTATGAATCAATATACCATTGAAGAATACCAACATAAACTTTCATAGGGAGGGCTTGAAAACCTTGTTCATACGGCTCTAGAAGGAGGATGGAGCATTACAAAGACAAAAGCCATCACTAAAAACTCATAAAGACCTTCCTATTTAATGAATGTTGTGTTAAGGATTTCTATCTCTTTCATCTTGATTTGGTGGTATCCTAATCATATATCAAGCTTAGTGACAAACTTTTCTCCATGAAGTTCATCCAAGAGATCATCAATAATTATGATGGGTAGTTTGTCCTTAATCATCAATTTATTGAGAGCCAAAAATAAGGATACGTGTGCCAAGCACCTTCCTTGTTTAATACCATGACTACTAGTGATGGGTAAGGGATTGTATTGGGACATATGATTTTCACCTCTAGAAATTCCTAAATGATATTTTTTATTTCATTCTCTTTTGTACAAACAGTTTTCAATAAGGACATATATTTGGTCGTTGACTTCTTGAAATCAGTGGAATAACATGGTCATGCTCTCCTCAAGAAGGGGGTAAATCCTTTGGTGTCTCGAATACCTAATAATGTTTGTCAATGACCAAATAAAAATTTGGGTGGATTTATTGTATCAAATTATCCATAACTTATATGGCATTAAATTAATGCCAAAGTAGAAATTATTTAATAAATTATCCATACAATGAAAAGTTATTATTTCAAGGGATCCTACTTGAAGCCCTATAAGTGTGTGTGTGTGTGTCCCTCTTTATTAAACTCATATAAAGTTATTTGAAATCCATTATCACTAGTCCCAATGTATGTAGCCAATCTACCCCCAGTACTATATCACAACCATCCATACCAATGGAAAATATATGGATTTCAAGTTGGTAATCTCCCATTTAGAGTTTGAAATTTTCACATCTAGTCCAATATTTCATCAAGCCTCCATTGGTGATCACGATCTAAAAGTTATGCACAAGGTGTACAAAACAATGGGTTCCTTATGTCACTCTCTTGTGAATGAAATTGTGAGTACTACCAATGTCAATTATGACTACAACTTTATAGTGCTTGATTTATCCCATGAGTTTAAACATTGGTGGAGTTGAATGACTCATGATGCATGCTAGGAGATTAGGGGTTCTTCATGAAGAAATGGAGGTTCAATATCTATGTGAGTATAAGTGTTGGTATCTTCAACCTATAACCTCAATGTCTCTTTGGTGGTTATGTCTTCATTCAAGGCCTAAGTGGTCATATCAATTTGGAACAATTTATATACTTTACACTTATGACCTGGAGCATATTTTTCATCATAATCATAGTAGATTCTATGTATTTGGTAGTTTGTCACTTCTACTAGAGACAACTTTTTTTATTTCAAGGTATTAGGAGTTGTCCTTAGAGAATTACCTTGGGAAGGTTGAGTGCAAGGAATGAATGATTTTATTTTATTTTCATTAATCAGTGCCTTAGCTTCTTAGTCCCGCTTGGTTTCTTCTTATGTAGCAAGACATTGCATTCTAACTTGTACTTGAATCTCCTCCTTTATGCCACTAATGAAACATTATTTATCAAGTGAATATGCTAAGTTCTCTATACGATGGATAATTTCTAAAAGGATTCACTAAATTTATGGATTGACCCTATTTGAGGTAACTTGGTAAGCCTCCACAAATAATGAGTATCTCTCTTGAAATGTGCACGGATAATTGTAACAAGCTCACTGCATGCAATGTACCCTAGATGGGATTTTTTATGCCATTCTCACCATTGCCATCATTCTAGATCTAAATACAAGACCGATACCCTAAGTTTCATCATGTCATCAGAAATTCCATGGAGGGTGAAGCTATGTTCCATCTACGTGATCCATATTGACAGATCAAAATCATCAAACTTGTTCAAGTATACCTTAGGAGAATGATGCCATATTTTATTATCCATTAATCTTAAGTGTAGTTTAAATAGGGGGGGTACTATGGGGTACCTAGGGAGGTACCCAAAAGGAATAATAATATATATGTGTTTATGTATTGTTATATATGGATACCATTTCTAGTAAATAAGGCTCATGTAGTATTGTTAACACAATGAATGTAAAAATGTGTACTAGAAGGGTCCACTTTCTAGAATGTTCCTTATCTACAATGTTTGTAAAAGGTAGATAGTATTATAAATGGAAATATAAATAATGTAATAGAGCATGGTGAAGAGTATTGTATTTGTAATAATCAAGTATTGCTTCGGGAGTGCATTCCTTCCATAAAGAATCATATCAATTGGGGTATTATCTATATTTCTTGTGTTCATTATTTTGTGCAAATGGTTTATTTTTTAGAAATAATTTTAGATTTATATTTTTCAGTTCTATTAATAAACACAAGTGGTATTAGAGCATTTTCTTGGGCCAAAAGAAGGAAAAAAAAATCTTTTTATAGATTTTTTTCAAGGGGAAAAAGGGAGTGGTGCACATCAAGTTTATTTCTAAAAACCTTTTAGCAAAATTGTAGAACCCAACCACAAATCTAAAATTATCTTGAAAAGACACCCACGTTGAAACCAAATCGTCCAAAATGGAGTTCGGACTATGAAGATATTGCTTATCTATAATCAGTGATTTTCAAGGTTTTTACAAGGATGATCATGGCAATTGCAAATCCAATATCCTTTTACAGAGAGACCCAATTTCAATCAAACCAAATCCATTATATGCAAAGAGGATGTGTAATTTCATAATTATGGTCATGACGTAAAATCAAATAAGTAAAGCTACATATATGTGCATCTTCATTTCATTTGTTCACAAATATCCACTGAAGAAGTAGGTGAATTTATTTAAGACCCTCATTTTAATTTTTGGGTTATGACCAACATGATATATTTCACCAAAAATTATTATGTTCCTATTATAGAAGCATACATCAAATGGGTAAATTCAATTTATGTAGGCTCTATTGGCTTGTGGTTTTTATGAACAAATAAGTCAACATGGAGAGTTAAGAAAATGAAGAGCGAGGGCAACTAAAGTGAAAGCCAAGCACTCCAAGCGCAAGTCGGGCAGACACCCTGCAGTCAAAAGAAGAAAAAGCTCTTACCACTTACCTTTTCACATCACCAACCTCTCTGCTCGTCTCAAATCGCACATTGCAAGTCATAACCTTTACCCTTCGCTTCCCATAACAAACACTCCCGATTGCAATTTGTTGGCGACCCCACCTCCGTCATGCCACGTCACTTCTCCGCTCCTCGCACTTTGCACATCGCCCTTCGCAAGTTTTAACACTTACCTCCTGTTTCTCATAACAAAACTCTCGATTTTCGATTTGTGGGTGGCCCCACCTCCTTTCCACATCACCTTTCTGCCCATCGCACTTTGCATTGTTTCGTTCTTGCTCCTCGTCCTAATCCCTGACACTCCCGATTGCGATTTGTGATATGAATTTTGGCCCCACCTCCTTGCCACGTCATCAAAGTCATCCCATGGCCTTTGTCTCACTCTCTTTTCAGAGTTAAATCGTCCTGCTATGTGTTAATTCCACAGGCCCCCCTATGAAGCTCGGTCTCCAATTTTACAAGTCCTACACAACATGGGTTTTTGGGTGGAAAAAGCACAGTTATGGTATGTTCAATTGCCCAAGAACTCCCCACCAAAGAGCGAGGCACGCACAGCATGACTATTCGTTCCGTAACGGTTAGTGGAAATCATGAGAATAAGGGAGTGGAGGCTTTCAATGGCAGGTGGAATAATGTGATGGAAGCCAGACTACCCACATATTCATGGCTACTCCTCACCACCCCATTTTGAATATTCCAGGACTTGGCCTACGTGGCCAACTATGTTGTTTATTTTACTACTTGATTATGATGTTTCTTTTTGAAATCTTGATTTCACCTGATTCTGTTTTGATTTTTTGATTATGGGAGTGATTGCTCGATGCACACTCTATGATTTTGTTATGATATTTTTATTTTCACATGTGTTGGTCGATCATGGAATTTTATTCGATCGTAAACCCTCCATGAGAACTCTATATGTAGAGAGTTCAGAGAGGAAAGAGCGGTTCGGAATTTTGGAGAATTTTTGTTGTAGTTCTGTAGGATTGTGCTCTTTATGCTCTGAGACACATATTTGGGAGAGTTGTTTTGAAAATAATATGATATACAACATTTTTTATTTGGATTCCAGATGGAGCAATGAGTAGTATGTAGCTGTATTTTCTTGTTTATCAGTAATCTCATGTTTATGTATAATCATCTTACAATGTTCAGCTGCTTTGATGGTTCGTGTAATATAGTTGTCGATGGTATGCATTTTTATTCATAAATTCGTGTATGAATAACACTCATGTGTTAAACTTGTTGTGCCCCCTTAATTCGTGCTCTACAAATCTCTGTTTTTGGTCATATTCCACTTACATCCGCTTCCTTTGAGTTCACGGGAGACTGATTCTTAAGACTTTTAAGCCTATCCCTTGCATATTCCTCCTCAGTTTCTTATCAGCACATCTACATATTTTGAAAAACCTCTGCTCATTTCCTCATACTTGGCCCATTTGAAAATCCACCGAGGCATACATCCTCCTGAGCCCTCTCACAGTATAGGGTAATTCACATGAATCAACTCCAAATTCTTCATCATTCCTGAACCACCACAACCATTATCCTCTTAATCTATATCCTATCATAGGCACCCTTAAAATTGTCTACATATAACCTCTAATTTCAAGATGTCCTAGGCACTGGTCTTTTGCAACTCAAGGTTGACTCTAGGAGCTACAACATTTTTCTGGCGCCATTTCCAAGGACGAATTAGAAAATATTTTCCCTGGGATACGACATTATCTTCACCCTTCAATCAGGTGAGCACAAAGGGTTGAGAGTTGCATAGCCCTCACCTTAGCGACTCCACTATTATCAAAGTTCAAATCAGTTGTAATCATGTCTTCCACAAGGCCTCATACTCGATCAGCTACTTCCCAGTAGAGAACCCCTTATGTATCTGATCCCAAAAATATCATATTTAAGAGAATCTGGAAGGAGAAGAAACCTAGACAGGTTGACCTACCCTCATTTTCTCTAGAATATTTTCCTTCTACATCCTAGAAATCTGACATCTATGGCCCTGGCTCCACAACCCGTGTACTTGAGTATCCTCCAGAAACCTCTGCTTTAGCCAGTTCAGCCATAAAAGACGAAGCCGAATCCACTGATACTTATATACCTCCCTTGCACCCTACTCCCGAGGCTGAAGAAGTTAAAGAAGTTGCAGCACTCCAAAGCTTTTTACAGACAAATATCCAAACCTCTACTCACCACATACCTGTTATACATCAGCCAACTCATCCTCATAACCTACCACCACCGCCCCTCATGGTACCTGGTTTCCTCCTCAACAAGTATGGTCCATTGGCTCTACCTTAAGTACTGAATGACATGCCAGAAGATTATCTAAAGATCGTGCCTCGGCTCACTAGGGAAGATAATACTTATGCGCAGAGACATATTGAAACCTTATGCGCCTTCGTTGAGAATGTGAATTTAGAGTACTTATATGTGGTATTAAATCTTTTCGTCCAATCCTTGGATGGAGAAGACTGGAAATGGTTCAAGTCTCTAGCTGACAACACAATCCACACTTGGGAAGAAATGGAAAATTTCTTCACATTAAAATGGGGAGAAAAGAGGGACCATAGATACGTTCTCATCGAGCTCAATGCTCTAAAAAAGAGACACAATGAGGATGTAACAGAATTCATAAAGAGGTTCAATAAGCTCTATAATAATCTCCTTGTTTAAATAAAGCCTCCCTAAGCAGCTGCTAAGGTGGTCTTCGCAGGAGCTTTCGAACTGGAGTTTGGGTTCACCCTAAGAGAAAGAAAATCCACATCTTTGGATTAGATCCAGACTAATGCATTGGAGGTAGAAGAAAAATTTTCTTCTACTAGTAAATTCAAGGGGAAGACAGAACATGAAGCTAGAAGAAAAAATAGGGAGGAGACTTCTACTTCAAATCAGGAAAGGAAATCACAAGAGTATAGAATTGAAGAAATTAATAAGCTAATCAATAACCTTTCAAATAAGTTGATTAAGCTTGAATTGGAGGCCAAAAATTCCCCTCCTCGTCCCAACCAAATGATTCCTAACCAGGGGTTTAACCCTCAATATCGAAAGCCCCCTTTGCAGTTGTTGCAGCGGTAAATAAAGGAACAACAAGACCACATTCAGCCCCCTCTATACCTAGAGGGAGAAGTGGAGGGATAGGCCAAGGAAGTCACAAACAGCCAAGAAGATCAATTCCTCGCTTACTATGACGATGAGGAGGGTGAATAGTTACTGCAGACAGTTCGTGGATTTCATGCAAGCTCAACTCCACAAGAAATATGACTTGAGCTCCTCTAGGAATAGAAACCAAGTGTAAGAACAAAATGAAGAGTCGATATCAAGAGAACAAACCCTCCTAGTCTTGCCAATAAAGGAAAAAAATCATTAGAAGAGTCAACCCTTTATAAGGCCATTGCATCCACTTCCACAAAGCAACAAGTTGATCCTCCCAAAAATGATAAGTCCTCATCTATACCCTTGAAACTGCCCGACCCTCCTAAAGAACAATCCAAAGAAGCCATTACAAAAAAAGGTCCCACACCCTTTAATCTCCAGAAAGAACTAGATAAGGTCAAGATCTTGGTTCCCCTGATCAAGCTCCTAAAACATATTTCATACAAAGCTCAAGTGTCCCAATTCATGTAGCCCTATGGTGTAAGCCCTCTACCTGACAGCCTAAATCTCCAAGAAGAACGACCCATGGTGGTTTTTGGATCTCATGTAGAAGAGCAAGACTCAGTCACTCCCCCATTCTATGTCTCTGGTGATACATGACTTACTATTGCACAATTTCATGCTGGATTTTAGGGCTTTACATAACCTGTTGCCTTTGTTTGTCATGGAACAATTGGGATTGCAGATTACAAGGCCTTATAAAGACATGTATTCTTTTGACTCCAAAAGGGTGAGGTTCTTGGGTATAATAAAAGACCTGGTAGTGAACTTAGCCCAGATTCCAGCTAAAAGTATGGTAATGGATATTGTTATAGCTGATATCCCAGCTCGGTTTGGAATGTTGTTGTCTAGATCATGGGGTTCCAAGATGGGAGGGTCCATAAAACTTGACCTCACCTACGCCATTATCCCAGTGTTTGGTGGGGAAGAAAGAAGATTATACTATGAGTCCGGGTTTGTAAAGATGGTCACAAAAGTTGATGTTTCGACCAACTCCCCAATGTATGGTAAGGAGGGTTAATTCTCTTGTCTTATGCTCGAGGAGGATGAAAATTTCCTGCTAACAAATTTATGTCCTCTAAGACAGGTGGATCCCATAAACAGAGTGGAGAACAAGATTTGGACCTTGCAGTTTGATGGGGCTAATTCTTGAGAAGGAAACGGAGTCGGGGAACTCCTGATGTCGCCAAAAGGATGCTTAGTGCCTCTCTCCTTCAAGCTGTAATTTGAACCCACAAACAACGTGGCCGAGTATGAAGCCTTGTTGTTGGGATTACAGGCAGCACGGAACATGAACATACATAATCTCAAGGTGTTTGGAGATTTAGATCTAGTGGTGAGGCAAGTCAGAATCCAATTCCAAGCTAAGCACCCGCGGCTCAGAGCTTACAGGAATGAGGAATGGGATTTGGTTGAGAACTTCTTCTCAGCTTTTAACATTCAGTTCATGCCGAGGGATAAGAACAGAATGGCCGACTCACTAGTTGTGGCTGCTAGAAATTTCCGCCCTCCACAGAATCTGTTGCTCAGATACGAGGTGGAAGTGAGATATCACCCCTCCATTTCGGACAATGTAAAACATTGGCATGTCTTTAAGGACAAAGAGAAATTCAAGCGTTTTATGAAGATGGTGGAAAATTCTCAAATTTGGTGATCGACTCAATGACCGAGGATGACAGTGAAGAGCCGAAAATAAGATGGGACGAGACACTGGCCAGAAACCGCGTCTTGCAATTAAAGGGAAGTGACATCCCAGGGGTCTTGTGCCATTGGAGAGATTGTTTGATAAAAATCATATCCTGGTGAACCCCCGAAAACCGACCCCAAATGAGCCAGTCAGGGATTTGAATATTGGGACAGAGGAAGACCTGAAGGTGGTGAAGCTGTCGAAATGAGTCCCTAAATAATATCAAGGACAGTACCTGAAGCTCTTTCGATCATACAAAGACATCTTCGCTTGGTCATACCAGGACTTGAAGACTTTTTATATTGATGTCATATAGCATAAGATACCCCTAAAAGAAGACGTTAAGCCTCATAAACATATGTTGAGGCAAATAAATCCTCTCCTTCTCCCGGATATTGAAAAAGAAATAAAGAAGTTGTTATAGGCAAAGATCATTGTCCCTCTTAGGTACTCCAAATGGGTGGCGAACCTGGTGCCCATAAGGAAGAAGAATGGCGAAATCAGGTTTTGCGTGGATTTCCACAATCTAAACAGAGCTTCACTAAAAGACAACTATCCCCTCCCCAAGATGGACCACATCTTACAAAAGGTGGTGGGATCCTCCCGAATTTCCATGATGGACAGTTTCTCAAGATATGACCAGGTGGCGGTGCTCCCTAAAGACTAAAAGAAGACGGCGTTCACTACGCCTTGGGGAATTTCATGTACGCCTAAATTCCTTTCGGCCTAATAAACGTTAGTGCCACACTCCAACATGTGATGGAAATTGCTTTCATAGGAGACCAAGATAAGTTTGTGGTAATTTACCTCGATGACATCACTATATTCTCGAAGAGCGAGGCCGAGCATATAGAGCATCTTCGATGAACTTTTGACAAATGTCGAAGGTATGGTTTGTCTCTTAACCCCCAAAAATCCATGTTTTCCCTGGAAGAAGGTAAGTTATTAGGGCATATAGTAACCAAAGAAGGGGTAAAGTTTGACTCAAAGCAGGTGGAGGTGATAAATGAAATTTCCCTACCAAGAAACAAAAAGGAACCATAGGTATTCCTGGGAAGAATCAATTTTCTTAGAAGGTTCATACCAAATTATGTCAAGATCGTCCGAAACATCACCGAAATGCTGAAGAAAAATAGTGAAGTGAAATGGACTCCTCAATCCAGGGATTCTTTCAACACGATCAAGCAAGCCTTTGCAAAAGCTCCAATGCTGGCGGGTCCAGATTATGGAAAGTCATTCATGATTTTTTCTTTCGCCTCCCCTCACACAAAGCTTTGGTGTTGCTACAAAAAAACGATGAAGGGTATGAACAACCTATTGCGTTCTTCAGCCAAGTCCTCCAAGATGTTGAACTGAAATATAACATCCTATAAAAGCAATCATACGCTTTGGTCAAGTCACTTAAGGCATTTCAGGTGTATGTGTTATAGTCTTTCATAACATCTTACGTACCCACTGCAGTAGTGAAGGATATTCTGGTACAGGGAAACATTGAAGAAAAAAGGGGCAAATGGAGAGCTAAGATTCAGGAGTAAGAGATGGAGATAAAGCCTACCAAACTCATCAAGGGCCAAGGGCTGGAAAAATTTTGTCTGAATCCAACTGTCAAGCTCTAGGGATAAATTTGTCCATGACAGGGGGAGAAGCGCAGGAGGATGCAGGTGTACATCAGGGCATAGAATCTTCCATACAAAAAATACTTGTAAATTACCTTCTATCCTTATGGTATAAAGATATAGTGGAGTACCTTTTAACCCTGAGGTGTCCCCCTAACTATGACAAGGCCAAGTATCGCACTTTAAGGTTAAGATCTCAAAAGTATGATGTGGAAAACGAGCGACTATATTGGAGGGACCCAGCTGGGATTTTACTGCTATGTTTAACAAAGCAAGAGGTTGACGAAGTGATGACAGAGTTCCATGAAGGAATATGTGGTAGGCATTATAGTTGGCGATCCACTACTCCCAAGATCCTGAGAGAAAGCTTCTTTTGGCCCAAGTTGTTTGGTGACATACATGCTCACGTTCGGGTTTGCGAAAAGTGTCAGACATTTGCCCAAAAAGAAAAGGTTCACACCTTTCCCATTGATCCTAGTTCATGTTGAAGAGTCGTTCAAAAAATGGGGAATCAACTTCATAGGTGAGATTCATCAAGCTTCTAGCAACCAAAATCAATGGATCCTCACCGCCACAGGTTACTTCACTAAATGGGTTGAAGCCATGCCCGTAAGGAATGCCACAGATTTGGTGGTGATCAAGTTCTTGGAGGAAAACATAATAGCCAGGTTTGGATGCCCTGCTAAAATCATAACAGATAATGCTTGGGCTTTTAAGTCGACTAGGTTCGTGAAGTTCTGTCAGCGTTATAATATCAGTGTGGGGCACTCCACTACATATTACCCACAAGGGAACGGGCTGGCGGAATCATCTAACAAGACACTGGTGAGGATCTTGAAAAATACCATCAATGAAAACCAAAAGAAATTGGATTCCCAGATCAATTTTTCACTCTGGGCGAATTGCATCACCACTAAAAGATCAATAGGGAAGTCCCCTTATGAGCTAGTGTACGGAAAAGCAACAGTCTTCCCCATCCAACTCGCATTACCCATGGCTTGATTCTTGCAAGAGAGAGAGGAAGAGCCAAAGGACCTTATCAAAAGAATGAACCAATTGGTTGAACTAAGTGAAACACGGGAACAGGTAAGCCCTAAACTAGCAGAGTACTAGGAAAAAATGAAAGGCTTATTTGATCAAAGAGCTAAAGACAAGGAAATCCAAGTAGGGGATTTGGTGTTGCGATGGGATGTTAGGCGGTTAGACAAAGGGAAACATGGGAAGTTCGATCCCCTTTGGTTTGGTCCATTCAGGGTGGTAGAGGTCAAAGAAAACAATACCTTTGCGCTGGAGAACTTGGAGGGAGACATACTCGAGATGTCTGTCAATGGACAGTTTCTCAAGCCTTACTTTCAACACTGATATCGGGCTACGACGGCCAATGGTATATATCCTCAAATTGTATATATGCCATTTTTTATTTCCGCATGAATTATTGTTTTGTTTTTTACTGAAATTGCTTGAAAATATTTTTAGCGATGATCTCAGGTATATTAAGAAGAACACAAGCAAGTGGTCTGTGAGTTCTCAACACACTCAAACAAGTGAGTCGTCCCCAATGGAGCCAATGTTGGCTTGTGGTTTTTATGAACAAATAAGGCAACATGGATATTTAAGCAAATGAAGAGTGGTTGCAGCTAAAGTGAAATCCAAGCACTCCAAGCCCAGGTCGGGCAGACACCCCGCAGTTAAAAGAAGAAAGATCTCTTACCACCTACCTTTTCGCACCACCAACCTCTCTGCTCGTTGCAAATCGCACATTGCAAGTCATAACCTTTACCCTTCGCTTCCCATAACAAACACTCCCGATTGAGATTTGTGAGCGACCCCACCTCTGTCATGCCACATCACTTCTCCACTCTTCGCACTTCGCACATCGCTCTTCGCAAGTTTTAACACTTACCTCCCGTTTCTCATAACAAAACTCTCGATTTGCGATTTGCGGGTGGCCCCACCTCCTTGCCACGTCACCTTTCCGCCCATCGCACATTGCACTTCGCATTGTTTCGTTCTTGCTCCCCGTCCTGATCCCTAACACTCCCAATTGCGATTTGTGATATGTATTTGGGTCCCACCTCCCTACCACATCATCAAAGTCCTCCCACGGCCTTTGTCTCGCTCTCTTTTCAGTGTTAAACCGTCTCGTTGTGTGTTAATGCCATAGGCCCCCCTCCGAAGCTCGGTCTCCGATTTTACAAGTCCTACACAACATGGGTTTTTGGGTGGAAAAAGCGCAATTATGGTATGTTCAGTTGTCCAAGAACTCCCCGCCAAAGAGCGAGGCACGCCCAGCACGACTGGTCGTTCCATAATGGTTAGTGGAAATCATGAGAACAAGGGAGTGGAGGCTTTCGACGGAAAGTGGAATCATGTGATGGAAGCCAGACTGCCCACCTGTTCACGACTACTCTTCGCCACCCCATTTTGAAGATTCTAGCACTTGGCCTCAATGGCCAACTATGTTATTTTTTTTACTGTTTGATTATGATGTTTTCTATTGAAATCTTGATTTCACTTGACTTTGTTTTGATTTTCTGATTATGGGAGTGATTGTTCGATGAACACTCTGCGATTTGGTTATGATATTTTGATTTTCACATGTGTGGGTCGATCATGGAAGTTTATTTGATCGTAAACCCTCCAAGAGAACTCTATATGTAGAGAGTTCAGAGAGGAAGGAGGGGTTCAAAATTTTGGAGAATTTTTGTTGTAGTTTTGTAGGACTGTGCTCTTTATGCTCTAAGACACATATTCGGGAGAGTTGTTTTGACCATAATATGATATACAGCATTTTTTATTTGGATTCCAGATGGAGCAATGAGTAGTATGTATCTATATTTTCTTGTTTATCAATAATCTCATGTTTATGTATAATCATCTTACAATGTTCTGCTGCTTTGATGGTTCGTATAATGTAGTTGTTGGTGGTATGCATTTTTATTCATGAATTTGTGTATGAATAATGCTCATGTGTTAAACTTTCTTTGCCCCCTTAATTCGCGCTCCACGAATCTCTGTTGTTGGTCATATTTCATTTACATCCGCTTACTCTGAGTTCACGGGAGACAGATTCTTAAGAATTTTAAGCATGTCCCTTGTGGATTCCTCCTCTGTTCCTTCTTAGCACCTCTACATATTTTGAAAAACCTATGCTCATTGCTTCATACTTGGCCCATTTGAAAATCCACCGAGCCATACAGCCTCCTAAGCCCTCTCGAAGTATAGGGTAATTCAAATGAATCAACTCCAAATTCTTCATCATCCCTGAACCATCACAATCATTATCCTCTTAATCCATATCCTGTCAGAGGCACCCTTAAAATTGTCTACATCTAACCTCTGATTTCAAGATGTCCTAGACTCAAGGCTGTCTCTAGGAGGTACAACAGGCTCAATTTGGAAAATAAATCTATACAAAAATTTAAAGGATGATGCAGCCATACGGTGGAATGGCCTTAACTATCTAAATATGATGGCATTTTCTAATGAAGAATATGAAAATATATTTTTAGAGAGGTGGTCTCATGTTTTGCAAGATAATAACAAAATATCTAGGGATTTATTTTCATTTGCAAAAACTACGTTACAAGTCCATGGATGTATTCATCAAGAGAATATAATTGTTTCCATTAACCCTAGTGGCCAACAAATTTCATAAATGTCCAGTTGGAAAAAAATTGCAAGTTCTTGCAAAGCACACACATTGATGGTGAAAATGTTCATTTTTAAAAAAATTGAAGCTCACCATGGATAATTGTGTTAAATTTGTATTTTTATGCCATATATGTGAATGATGTGGATGTTATTCTTAGAAATACTTGGATAGAATTAATTGGCATTGTTAGCATTAATGTCAAAATAAATTTATGGAGATTTGGTATAAGAAAAAGAAGTTGGTATTCCAAGATGTCTCTCAATAAACAATAAGAGTATAAAGATCCACATGCAAAACCTTTTATATGGAACACAACTATAGAGGATGAATCCAAGGTTGAATTAAGAGAAAAAACCTATAAAAGCAATTGGAGAAAAGTTCAAGGTAGGGAATTAACATGAAGAAGAAGCTAAGGAACCACATGTTGAAGAGTCCAAACAAGAGTCAAGAGCTAATTTTGATGTCTATCATCGCCCACATCACTCAAATAAACATCAATCGAGTATGAGAGCATCAACAAGCTTATTATGGACCAACATGGGACCAGGAGAGAAACCAATTGAGAGACATGTTAAGGAATAACAACACTATATAGGCAGAGATCATCATAGCACAACAAAGAGCAACCACATCAACATGGAAAGGAATTATTTGGACCCCATGTTCATATGTCACTTAAATATATGGATGCTCATGCTTGGTACTAGCTTGCTACATTACTTAGTTAATCATATTGTATGGTTCTTTCCCATGTTTGGAGGATGAAACATGAAAAAGATGGAATGTAGTATATCTAGGGAGGTAACATGGGGTACTTAGGGAGGTACCCAATAGGAATAATAATATAGTTATGTTTATGTATTGTCATATATGGACGTCCTTTCTAGTAAATAAGTCCCATGTAGTAATGTGAACGCAAAGAATGTAAAAGGGCTTACTAGAATGTTCCATGTAGAATGTTCCTTTTCTAAAATCTTCTTAGGAAGAGGATAATATTCTAAAGAAAGTATAAGTAGTGTAATAGAGCATGGTAAATAATATTATTGTAACAAGCTGGAAATGTTTGAG